>DWNY01000760.1:0-14636 GCA_018250635.1 Telegonus apastus | reverse complement strand
TATTGTTTTAATACATACTCTTTATAAAATGTTTTATATGTAGTCCGTTGTATCTAAGTCGGATAGATGGACCAAAATACAAATCTTACAATTTTACTAACAACCATATTGTATTATTATAATACGGCTTATAAGAGATTTAAAAATCATACCTTTATATACTTTTAACCGACTTCCCAAAGAAAAGAGGTTATCTATTCGTCACGTATATATATTTTTTAACAACAAAGTTTAAAAACAAAATCATAAATCAGTTTTCTAACTTTCCAGAACTGTACATAAATGACATCCAAACCGGTGGTACCAAGGCTGACGCTAAGCCAGTGGTGCTCAAAGAGTCGGTGGCCACCGCGTGGGTTGATGGTTGCAATGCACTCGGCGCTACGGTCAGCAACTTTTGTATGGAACTCGCTATAAAGAAGGCGAAAGAAACTGGCGTAGGTTGGGTCGTCGCGAAACGTAAGATACATATACATATGTATATCTGCTTTATAACAGTGTTAGGCGTTACTGTGTTTTGGTTTGAAGGGTGCGGTAACGGTCACAAGGCGTTCAAATTTCGTTAGGTGTAGTGTAGGTGTATGTTGCCAACTTCAGGTAGAACTCTAATCTTATCTGTTGATAACAGATGTTCATATGCCACGGTTGCAATTTACCATCAGATGATATGCACGCTCGTATGCTACTTCATTAATTTAAAAAATAGTTCCGTTTTTTAATAATGCACGAATTAGAATAGAAATAAATTATCACTGGTTTTGAAAGAAGACATCGTGAGGAAACGTGCTCGTCTTGTTCTTAAAAAAGCTTGTCATAGTTGTGTGCCATCTTCTAATTCGCTTGGCCAGCGCGGTGGACTATGGGGTAACTGTAACCATTGGAGACACTGCCTTGCTCAACTTGGACAAATATGGGTGTATGATGTTCCGTTTAAACTATTTTCAAATGTCACTTTTCAGATTGTAACCACTTCGGTATGGCGGGATACTGGGCTTTGAAAGCGGAAAGAGAAGGACTCATAGGAATGGCTTTCACCAATTCATCACCAATTGCTGTTCCTACAAGGGCTAAATATGTGAGTAAAACTTTGTTGCAAAGTTTTATTTAAAGATATTTTAGGAATGTTCTTGGTTATGAGTGTATTTTATTAGTTAGATTAGCTTCGGGAAGTTTGTTAATCATTTAAATCAAATTCTTTTACTTTTTGCTTAAGTTAGGATTGTAATTTAAAAGAAAAAAATTACGTATTGCATATATCTTGAGCATTGTTAAGCACTGCTGTATTCGGGTTTGAAGGGTTTGGCAAGATAGATATGCTTATACGAGGCATTCCAACTTAGTCCTCAGAGGTACCAACGCCTGATGAGCTATAAACATATTGTCCGCGACGTTCCAACTTAATACATAAAGGTATTCTTTGTAGTTAACCTCAGGACTATGTTGGGATGATTACGGATGTCCATGAACGGCAGAGACCAATTTTTTGGCCAACTTGGCCATTTTTTCTAACAGTTCGACTGTGAGAAACCTTAACGTATGTTTATAACAATTGTAGCCGGCTACGGGAACAAATCCAATAGCGATGGCCGCTCCCGCTGCTGGTGGCGACTCCCTGGTAGTGGATATGGCGACGACCGTTGCTGCTTTAGGAAAGGTACTGTAATATAGATGAACTAATAAAGAAACACATTAAAATGAATTACTTATTAATGCCTTTGGAGCCCGATCTATCTATCTAACCGTTCTGAGTAAAAAATAATGTTGGCGGTCCTTTTCAATGCTACCTTACTAAGCGATAAGTAGTGTCGTAACGTGGGTTTGTGCCTTTGAAAATTGAATTTGTATATATATTCTATAAGACTAAATGCAGCTCGGTCTCACGATCGGCAATTCACCGCGCCGCTAAATACGAATTGGTAAACTTCACACACACAATTTATTTTAAATAACGCTCAAGCGAGCAGGCTGCATGGCGAAGTTTTCCTTGAAGCGATGAGTTATAATATGCATAAACTCACGAAATTAGACGTAATTGGGATTCGAACCTCGAACTTCTGGATTGAGAACAATAAATCACTAGGTTGTCACTGATGCTATGTAGTTGATGATCTTAGCTTTGAAGCATATACAAATATTAGTAAATAGGTGTGATATTTTCACAGATTGAAATGCAAATACATAAGGGCGAGTCCATCCCTGAAGGATGGGCGCTGGGGCCAGATGGGAAATGCACGACCAATGCACAAGAGGTAATAATTTAGTAAGGTGATCATATACTAGAAAAATTAATAGAAAAACAAATAGAAAAATATAAAAATAATAAATCTTTAATTATATAGAACAATCCACTTCGCATAAAATCATGGGTTATGGATTAAAGTAGACAAAAGTTAAAAAAGATCCATCAATGGGTCTTAACAATAGGTTTAAGTGGACAATGAGGAACCCTTTGTATAACAATTTTAAAGGTGGTAGAACTCTTTGTGCGTTTCAAAAGTGTAAGAATCCTTTGTGGCACCACCGTCACACTTATATCCGCCTAATAACTAGTGCTAAACGCTGCTGTGTGACAGTGAGCAACGTTTGTGTGGCCGACGTCTAATTTTATCTGGAGTTGATTACAGATGTCCACGGGCAGCAGTGGCCACTTACCATCAGGTGGACTGAATGCTCGTGCAACTTGATTATTATTGAAAAATCTTGAAAAACAACTTCAAGTCATACGGGCGCTGAACGATGTCCTGAGCGACATTATTAATTAATTATTGACTATTTTGTTAGGATCATCCTAACAAAATAGTATCATCCTAACAAAATAGTCGGTAGTAGGTACTGATAATGCTTTGGAGCGAAACACATGTTGGTAGTGTTTATAGTAGTATATATTTTATATTTGACTTTTCCTCTGAGGGAGGGAGGGCGGTTAACACTGCATAAATTAAAACCACAGACGTTACTTTGCGGAAATCCATGTAATTTTATCCCAACAATAACATGGATTTCCGCAAAGTAACGTCTGATACTATTAACTATCTAATTAATGAATATTTGGGTAGACTATGCACCTATATAAGACAGATTTCTACCTGAATCTGACGGCTCGCCTGAGGACTAAGATGGTTGTCTCATATGAGTCGGCCAACCACACCCTACCACCGTATCCAAAAACTGCTTCACGATAGAAATAGTAGTGACGATGGTACTTCCGCCTTTACAAATTAAGAATTATTTTTAGGCATTCGATACCGGACGGTTGTTGCCACTCGGTGGATTGGAGAGCACAAGCGGTTACAAGGGGTATGGACTGGGGTGTATGGTTGAGGCATTCTGCAGTGGACTTTCAGGTAATACACAGACATATTTACTAATTCGTTTACAAAAGACACCAAATAAAGGGGAAAAAATTTGCCGAGGTGATAACCTTACTCGAAGTATAAGATATAATATACATAGATAGACCTTTAAGAAAAAGGTACATTGAAGCGCGGTTACCCTCTGAAAATCACTATAACAATATTTTCTTGTTATATACTTTTTAAAGCGCTATGTTTATGTATTCATAAGATGGTTCTGGTCTGAAGGGTGTGGTAAGGGGGACATACTTATTCAAGGCGTTCCAAATTAGTCCTCAGGGGTAGCAACGCATCTGTGGCCGACTTTATGTAGGACTGTGATCTTATCTGGGGTTGATTACAGATGTCAGATTACAGATTACTTACCATCAGGTGGCCTGCATGCTTGTTTGTTACTTCCATAGCATTAAAAAAAGTCAGGTTATACTTTAAACATTTTTTTAAATTATTCTAGAGGAAGCAGCGCATAACACCTTTTGTCTGCAGGTTCCAGGATAACCCACAAAGTGCCAGCGTGGTCTTTCACTCAGACAGACGCTCCGAATCTCGGGCAGTGCTTCGTGGCCATCGACCCTTCGTGCTTCGCGCCTGGGTTCGGGGATCGACTGGCTGATTGTCTCAACCATTGGAGGAATATGGAGCCGGTGAACATACTTGTTTTCGTTTATTTTCTTTCCAATTTATTTTCGTTTTTTTTTATCAAGTTTTATTATTTAATTTAAAAAGTTAGTAGGCAAAACAGATTTTTTTTGCCAACAATGACAAAAATCAAAAAATTCATAAAATGAATTTTATAAGCCACTTCCATAGCAAAACAGTTTCCGAGCCCTAATCTATGTAGTTAACTGCAAAACCTTTATAGCACTCCTTCAGTGTTAAAGCAAGTTATAATTCATATTTAATACGCAGATAACTTCCAAAAAATCAGAGATGCCTGGGATTTGAACCTCCCCGATGGACAGGAAGAGTTTCGTCCATTAGGTTATCACTGCTCTGCTCATTAGCTTATTATCTTATATTTATTTCATTCTTCAAGGTGGATCCATCTCTCCCGGTCCTTGCTCCAGGTGACAAAGAGAAGCAGCAAGGAGAAGTCACCAAAAAGAGAGGCACTATCATTTACCCACAAGCACAATTGGATAGTTACGCTCGCATGGCTGCTAGAATCGGTGTTAAACCTTTGAAAGTAATTTAAAATTGCTAAAATTGTAAGAATATACGTATTTACTGAAACATGTGTATTTATTTCTAATAGTAGTGGTTGGTAAGAAGGTTCGTCTCTGGCCTCGGTTTCCTTAACCGAAACTCCGGCCTTACATGATGTTTAATACTTCTTTAAGATTTTACATTATGTGTATAATATTCTAAATTATAGAAATGGCAAGCACACACACACACTTTCTACACTCATAGCCCTACAGTAGGATTTTCTCCTGTGTCGTGGGTAGGTAACATGGAGACACACAAAGACGAATACACAAATACCCAGACCCAGAATAGATATCTAAATTCATTATTCAGATATTGCTCTACCCGGGGATTGAACTCGGAACCCACTGCGTGTCATATCGGTATGGTGATCGATCTGCCACGGCGGTCGTTAAACAAACATGCTACGCTCAGTTCAGACTTTGATAAGATTAGTCACAGATGATCGTTTCCTTTGAGGAATAAATCGGATCGCCTCGGATAAGTGTGTCTCCCTCAATATGGTGATAAGGTGGTAGTGAGGTAGTGTGCCATTAAAACTAAAATACAGTAGCCCTTAACACTATCGATAAACTTAATGACTGGGTTAACAAAATTGAAACGCCTAGTAAAATAACGGTGGCAATGACGAATATCTATACATTAAATGAATACTATCTACAGTGCCTACGCATGGATTTAGTCAGGTAGATTTTAAATGTAGTAACTGTACATCTGTTTACGTACGGATGTAATCTCCCTTTTATCATAGGCGACAAAATAAAAATCTTTAAACAATCCTCCTGTTTAAAGATTCCTGGTCAATTAAATTCGAAGGAAATTTATACCAGACTTTATTTACATAATCTCTTCTCCTAGATAGAATGTTACGTTGTTAGCGACAAATGAAAAACATCTACGAAATATTAGCATGTATCCGTGACTCACGCACACTAGATTTAAAACGGCTTTGTCGCATGCTCCCATTACGCCATTTTTATTGGACAAAAAAGTTGCCTGTTATAAACTTTTGCAATTTCCTCTAAATTCCTCTAACAGTTATATTTTCAGACTATTTTTAGACGCTTTTTTGTAACCCTCGACCTAGAGATTATATAATCAATGCCCTTAGATAAGGATCAGAAAAAATTCAGAGATGCCAATATTTTTACGTCATTGCTTTTGGGCCCTTTCGCCCTATAAAAGTACCCAAAGCTTTGCTCATATTGAATAAATTTTTAAGAGAGCAGAGTACAACAACAACAATAAAAAATACAAATTAACCCCATCTATTAATACAGAAAATCTTTGCTGTGGTAATACTCCAAAAAAATGTTTTTAAATGTAACGGTAGTAAAAAATAACATACTATACGTTTCGCGTATGTTATCTTAGGTTATCGAATATGATACTAAGGTTGTCTTTGTGTTAGTGCAAAGTTGGTTTCCTTGTCACGTTATGTTGCTGGGTCAAAGCCAAACCTTATTCGTGAGTTGTGGGTAATGTACTCACGTAGAAGCTAGAACATATACTTACAAGATACTTATCAAAGATTCAAATCTTCACATGCTTTTTCTAAAAGTAAACTTTACCTATAGCGACATTAGTAAAATAATAATTGGTATTCTCTTAAGAATTGTGAAGATTCCTTGCGGCTGTCATATTTGTTTTAAAAAATGTGACGGGGCTAATAAAAAATGCAAAAACAGCTCGTGTTCAACGCTAACGATGCATTGGCGACCCCTTTAGAACACCAGAAACGCAATCAGAAAGAAGCGTAACGCGTATTATCCTTAGGTTTAATTACAAATATTTAGAAAGGTTTGCCGGCTATACTTAACAGGCATATATCGACAAAAATATTGTAAACAATAATATTATAAACAAACGCAAATGTAATATCAGGCAATGGAAATAAGTCTACTTACTTACTTAGATTTATTGCACAGAATGATCCGTATCAATTAAGTAAAATAACAATAAACTTGGACGATTTATCTGTTTTAAAATATGTGTCGTACATTTAGGATAAATTTATAAGACATTTAATGATACAGTTCTTCCTTACAGGAATTTGTGATTATCCTCGGGTAAGAAGTCTCATACTACCACCGTATTAACAAAATGTTATTTTTTCGTTAGAACAATAACAATACTCTCTTTACTTTATTCTTATGCTTCCATGCAATAAATTTTGTTATTTTCAATTAAGATTGACCATGTTTTTGTTAAATCTATGCATATCTACATATATAATTTAACTACATACAGTGTAGTATAGTAGTACTAGTTGTAGTAGTTTGAAGGTGATAGAACTCTGTAATTTGTCTCTAGCGATACCGTCACACCTATCTCTCCATAACAGTTCCTTGATAAGAGTTTCGCTTGTTTGCTACTTCCGAATAATGAAAAATTAATAGCTTCGTAGTTCGAATATTGTTTTGTATTTATTACACCTAAATATTTAAAAATAAAACAGAACGAATGGTTACGAAAAGTAGCCTTTATGAATACAGTTACACGTTCAATATGATTTCGGGTTTTAAATAATTTTTTGAGATATTTAAGTAGGCGTTTAAACTCTACATGCCGATCACATTGTCAATGTAAAATATAAAAGAATATTACCGGTTATTTATTGAGACGTCTTTGATACAGCGTCGTAAAGTTACTTAATACATAACGGGGCCTCATAAAATCATTCGAAAATATGGGACGACTATGAAATATCTTACAATTCGTACCTACCATCTTTGTGGTACAACATTTGTATTCAAGTCGTTTTGTCTCTGCACTAAAATATGAAAAATATTAAATGTCGATTTTGGCTTTATTGTATATTTCACTTGGTTCGATATAATCTTATTACATGTTAGTAAAAATTTTAGCTTTTCATGGTTTAGCTTTGGAAAAATGCAGTAACACCTAAATCTATACCGATTGTATGCACCGTATGCACATATTAATTATTGCTGTACTGGAATAAACAGGAGATATAGACAATCTATATTCGACAATCATTTTTCGAACACTGGGTGCAGAGGAGTACTATGATATTAAACCTCATTTCACCTATAATGAATGTTTCTCTTATGCACAGATTAAAAATACACAATAAATGCGGCTTAGCAAATTAAACCTCATTTACCCTGTAATAAATGTTTTTCTTATGCACAGATTAAAAATACACAATAAATGCGGCTTAGCAAATTAAACCTCATTTACCCTATAATGAATGTTTTTCTTATGCACAGATTAAAAATACACAATAAATGTGGCTTAGCAAATTAAACCTCATTTACCCTATAATGAATATTTTTCAGATTATATTAAGTTTTAGTCATTTTCTCATTTTCCTGATTTTTTAAAATATCGATTATCCATTTAGTATTCGGTATGGTAAGTACTGGACGATAGTCATTACCTATGTCATATTTTACATAAAAAAATCTTTTTTCGTATGTGTCCATACGAAAACAAAATTCGAAGTACTTAAAGGTTTGACCTAAAATTTGTACGCAGTATCGCATTTCTAAAATTAGTTTTATTTGAGGTAGGCCACAGATGTGTTGCAAACTCTGAGGAAATAGTTAGAATGCCTCGGATAAGTATCCCTTATTAAACAGGTAATAGCAGCGCTTAACACTGCTGTTAAATGAGTGTGGCGGTACTTTGACATCGTAGAGTCAAATCAAAAATGTTTTTTTTTTAAATTTATGTGACGTAGGGGGTGGTTATTTTTCGCTCATCGTATCCGGATAACCTACTGTGGGCTCTGGTAGGTTATGTTACCAAATCACTGAATTAATTAAGCACTAGGAACGCGGGATGATTTAGAGTCGTCTGCCTCGGCCGACCGCCAACGATTGACTGAGGTTCCGGTGTTGTCACGGTACCGCCATCTCTGACATATGTAATGAAGGTAACAAAGAAGGTTGCTCTCTACTTGATGTTAAGTGGCCACTGCCAGCCATGGACATCTATAACCAACTCCAGATAAGATCACACTCCTACCTGAGGTCGGTCACAGATGCGTTGCTATGCCTGAAGACAAAGTTGGAACGCCTCGGAAAAGTATATCTCCCTTACCACACTCTTCAAACCAGATCATAGCAGCGCTTAACACTGCTTTTATAAGAAATAACTACCATTACCACCACATAAAATATTTACTGTAGAACAGTCTGATATATCTTTTTTGATGCGATCGGTTATAGTTACATCGAAACACAAGCGGAGTTGCTAGCGAAGCTAGTATACGGAATAGCAGAATACATTTTATTTGAATCACTTTAAACGGATTCCTGAGTGTTCAATAAAGTAAAGCTTCGAGTGTATTTTAATACAAATAAAATTCATCTGTGTCGGGATTCGATCGGAAAATGCACATCGAAATTTTGTTAAGGTCAAAGTTTATGATACTTTGGAGTTATTTAGCTATTTTCCGTTTAATGTAGGCTCGGCTCATGGAATATACTGATTTTTTCCATAAATTCTGATTAAATACGAGTTTCTTTCTTTGTTGCGCCTTCACGCCATTACTACTCTACCGATCATTATTAAATTTTGCACACATATTGCCAGGGTTCCAAAATAGGACATAGAGTACCTTTCATGTCGTGGAAAGATAGTATCCCTTAGAAAAAAAAAACTTTTACTTACCAACGGCCTCTTCATATGAGTTGATTGCATTTGATTATAACTGATACCTATTGTTAATATTTTAAACGCCAATTACATTTACACATTATCGTGAGCGATGCCGCGGGTAAAAACTATATGTTATACTTGTTAATGAAATATAGTATTTTATACTTCTGAATACGTGAAGGTAAATTTGAGGAGCCCTTTTTTAAATACTGCGTTTAGAGAGGAGTATGAGATTAGACATAGGTACGTTAAAATTCATGAAGGGAAGACGTGAGGACATATAATATTTATTTATAACAACTGTTACGAATATATTATAAATCAGACTTAATAAATCACGCATTGTTTACATTACTGACAATATCGTCAAGGTCAACTATGTCAAAAAATGCGTTATTGCTTCTAAATTCGGCTTACCAAATAAAACCTCATTTTCTTTATAATGAACGAACACACAGACGAAAAATAACTGCATTAAAAGTTTTTTTATTGGATGTACAAGTTTAGTTTTTTTAATTATGGTCGAATTTCGACCACTGAGTGTCGATAATTAGTTTCATAAAAAGTGTAACGATTTTGACGAATTTTTATAATCAGATAGATTTTACTTTAAAATCTATGTAAGTATTATTTATCCCTTTGATAATTCGTTTTTACGTGGAAAATACATTTATAATTTATGTAATGTAATTAGTTATTCATTAAATAAGGGCTGGTATTTTACCAAAATATATAATGTAAATTATTTAAAAGCAAATGGCGTTGCTTTGCGATGTAAGGTATTCTAAAACAGATTACGCTGATAATGATTATTAAAAAATTGAATTTTCGACGTGCGATTTTTTTTCTTGAAGGTGTGACAGAATTTAATAGTGCCTACTTTTCACTAGTACATGATTGCTGTAGATGTTATGTCCTATTCAAATATCCATAAAATATAGGACTAACATTACATAAAAAAATAGTTAAAAACTTTAGTTATGGGCTAAAATTTGATCACAGAAAGCAATAACTGTTTTATTTCAATCGAAATTCATTTTTTTGCAGTTCCAATAAAACGAACTCCAACATTTAAATCCGTCTAAGCCTTTATGAAAAACGTTTGAAAAACTTTTATATTTTGATTGTACAACTAGTTTTTAGGAAATCCAAATACCGATTTTTATACAACGTAAAAGCTAAATCGGAATATAAAACCAACCTTCCCTATTATGGAAATCTGTGACCGAAATGAAATATTTGTGTTGACTTTTCAAGTTCTGTTTTAGGCAATTTTTACACAACTGTGTTAGAAGGAAGGTAAAGATTTTCGAGGGTAAGTATGTGGGTATGACCATTTCTTTGGCGCGCTCCACTTCCCTAAAGATTTGACAGATTTGACAGATTTGACAGATATGTGGTAGGTATAAAATATTTTTTTAAATATAGCGCGTAAAATCAAAAAGTAAGAGGGGGAAGATGGTTATCAAATAAAAGCTGGTCTATTAACTACCATTACTATCATTTTTTAAAGTAGAATCTTGATAGTCAATAATAACAGATATAATTTTATATTTGCTAATATTTTGTGAATGTTGCGAGATTCACAATATTACTGTATTGTAATCATAGTGCACATTATAGTATAGTAGTATTGTTATTATTTTTCAGTAACTTTTTATGTTATGGAAGTAGACGAGCATACAGCCAACACTACCGCCCAAGAACATCTGTAATCAACCCCAGATAAGACCATAGTTCTACCTGAGGTCGGCCACACATGCGTTGCTACCTCTGAGGAATAAGTTGTAACGCCTCGGATAACTGTGTCTCCCTTACCACACTCTTCGGATCAAAACATATCAGCGCTTACATTGCTACTATAAGGTAGAAATAGGTGTCGCGGTGGTGCCGACGAAGTCGAACCATAGAGGGTTCTCCCACTTATAGTTGCAAATTGTGTTTTCTACAATTATGTCCGAGGCGTTTTAGTTCCAAGTTTTTATAATAAAGATCCTTTCTATTTTCACAGCCATTAAAACCATCTAAATGTTATAAAAAGTGTTCGTCATCGTTAATGGAAATAGAAATAGAAAAGTTGTGAGTTGAAAACAAGCTCATAAAGTAGTGGTTTCTAGTGTTGGTAAAATATCGATAGCCTCAGTATCGATAGTTACCTATAGTATCGAGAGTACCAGAATTTAAGTATCAACATCAAACCTTTTATTGTATCATTGGCACATATTTTAATATCGACATAAAATTTTACCGTTTTGAACAGCAAGATTTTTGTTATAAAAGAATGAGGTAGCCCAGTAACATATAGTAACCTAACGGTAAGTTATTAACCCTAGAAAAATATAGTCGGTCACAAATGCGTTGCTAATCCTGAGGACTAAGTTGGAATGCCTCGGATATGGATATGTATGGACATTCAAGTTGCACCGAAATGCAGAAATTTGTTCACGATGGAATTTGGTGTGGTGGCAGTGCTTCGATCGAATTATATCTATTAGTTCTATCACCGTTCAGAATGACTGAATATCCGTGTTAATTGCAATACTATTGATTACCCGCAACAGTGTTTATAACCGTCAACCATGTGCTATCAATATAATTGGTTATAGCGATATGAGCAAACAACAATTTGTAGGCTATCCACAGATTATCGATAACGGCCAGTTGATCCACAACACTAGTGGCTTCCCGCTACCGCCATCAATGAGACAAAGCGTCCAGTTTTCCTGTTCCCAATTGCTTGTGAGAAGCTCATCGATCGTTTACAGATACTCAACCTTCTAGCGAAGATGTACTTTTGAAGTCACAAGAATTTATATGTACCTACATACATTTACGCGGCGTGTTGTTGTTTTATTTTGGTGAAATAACCGGAAAACTAAATGCTTGACTATTGTATTATTATTCAATGCATGGTTAAAGACCACTTATCATAAGATGGACTCAATGCTCGTTTGCTACTTTGATCGTATATAAATTGCGTATAAAAAGAAGAATTATATTTGCGTTAAACTACTATTATCCTAATGAAGGGGAGTACCTCTCTCAGGGAGGGCTCCACCGGGCTGGCCAAGTAAGACTGGTAGACTATATGCAACTTGAGATCTTTTAGACGTACAGGTTTCACCGTTACTGATTTTTAAATCTAAGAGTTGCTTGATATTCGAACCTCGGACCTTCGATTGCGAAGGCGAGTTTTAATCATTATGCAATCACTACTCATTCAAGTTATAGTATTCAGACTTAATTGAGAATGCAGTTTGAAAAAAGACTTCGCTATCATTCTATAGAAGTTTTATAGAATATACAGGCATAGGAATTTTGTATAGGAATTACTTATAACTTTTGAAAAAAATAGTTAATGTTGATATGAAATCTATCTTCGTTTTCCTCATCTCAAAACAATAAAGTTTCTTATATCAAAATCTCATTTAAAGCAAACCCATATAATTCCCAGACAATTGGCTTTCAACTGTAAGGATTTAGTGACTTTAAACAACCTGAAATATTTAACCTCTGCCTATTTACTGGTCGTAAAGTGATAAATTGAGCTAACCAAGTGCAAAACTAAGTCTTCGAAAGTCATTTCGGGTCACATTGTGGCTGAGTCCCAGATTGAGAAACCCTAATCCACTGGATGTTACTCATTTATTATCTGCGACCGAATTTACAACGTACTTAGACCCATTTTCAACTTGATACTCCTTGTTTAGGAAGATAGGTAGGGACTCTTAGTAATATATGGGCCATTGCTTTCATTTTGGAAGAACCCGAGAAAGTAATGGTTCGAATTGAGCGACTGATGAATAAATATAGTCCATTAGCGGCTGATTGCGTTTCATTGTTTTGGAAACTAGCTTTAGATTTTGTTCGTTTGGAGTTATTTGAAAGGTCTTAATTATTTTTTAAATGTTTTAATTTTTTGTATTGTATGGAACTAAATTTATGTGTTGTTCTGTAATATCATAATAACTGTCAATACTCTAGCTGAGAAAATATCAGTTGTGTGGCGGTACAGGCGGTTTCTGTACAGAAAAATACTTGAACATAACGTATGTGGACGAGATTGCGACATAAAATAACCAAATGCAATTAATAACAAAAGGGATACAATCTGTTTAATAGGAGTTTTTCCGCAGAAATGTTTAATTATTTATTTGTTGAGTGGTATTTTACACTAGCCAGGAAGAGAGATAATTTATAGAAGGTGGAGAAAGCAAGTAGAGTAGATGCTTTTTTATTTCAGCCTAAATAATTCACATGAACATCGTTTAACTTTTCAAATGCGAATCTTTTAGTCAGCCCCGACTATACTGCTAGTACCTATTATATACCATAGATATATTACAATCGCCACTTGGTGAAGTTAGCCGATTAGAGTCGAGCTCCCGCGGGATTTCTTCACAAATAAAGCGATATTCCACTAAAGCCATTATTTGATCCCGTTGCCGACGAATCAATTCCCGTTTTTCAGCTAGCTCTCCAAAATCACGGGAATAGGGAGAAATTAAATTACACACCCTTGCCAAGATAAATGATGATGTCAAAGTTTTGATGTTACATTATATTTTGGGGACATTTGTACGAGGCGTTCCAATTTAGTCTCTGAGGGGAATAATGGATCTGTGGTGGAACTCAAAGAGGATTTAATCCTATCTATGGTTGTTGTTGAATCCTTTGTATGGTTGTAGGTGGCTATGAGTTATATGAGGTATTCACACTTAGTCCTCAGGGTTACCAACGACTCTTGGTTCATTACAGGTCATACAAGGCGTTCCAACTTAGTCCGTAAGAGCTACGGTTCTGTGGTCTACCATAAGTAGGACCCTAATTCTATCTGGGGTTTTTTGTACGGTGCTGTGGGCTATACGAGACGTTCCAACTTAGTCCGCAGGGGTAAATTTCATCCGTGATTCATTAATTTTTCATTTCATCTGTGATTAGTCTTGTGCTGGGGTCCCGTTGACTTTCCAACCATTACTTGGAATTGTCAAGTTATGTCCATTAAGGCAAGTAAAAACAATGAGCCATTTATCTACGACGGTTTAATTATTTCACGAGTCCGTTGTAATTTACTTGTTTCGATACCAAGATAAGCTATGCTTCTAAAGTACCTACTTCAGATTACAATTCTGGGTCTGGGTGTTTGTGTATTAAGCTTACAAGATACAGAAAATCTAGTGAAAAGTAATTATCATTAGAAGCGTTTATTTGTTTTTTATTCGTAAACTCAGATTTATCTACATATATATTAATACGTGAAGCGAAAATTAGCAGTACCTGCCATTTTTCGAATATTCCGGTTACACATGAGTATGAGAGTAGGCATATATGAAAGTTCATGCAGAGAAGCTTTTTAATGAATAATATTAATGTAGAATTGTGTTACAAATATGTATTAAATTGAATAAAATAATAAATTGACAATGTTAAAAGATATCGTCAACT
>DWNY01000759.1:0-14637 GCA_018250635.1 Telegonus apastus | reverse complement strand
TCAAACTAGAACACAGCAGCGCTTAACACTGCTGTTATAAGGCAGAAAAACGTGTGGCGGTGGTGCCGCCGGAGTCAAACCACAAAGGGTTCTACCACCTTTAAAACACAAAAGCAATTGACGGTACAAATTTTACTATGGAGCTATGAGTGCAAAAAGTTTTAAAAAACGTTATTTACTTGCACTACCTTACTGTTATGTGCGAATACAAAACATATTATTTAACAAACACACAAGGACAACATTAAAATCCACACTATAATACAGATAGCATCCTAAACTATTATCACCGTCTCCAGTATTAAAAATGGCTGGATATTACCAACATAAATTGTCTGCCAACCGCTATTGACGTTCCAATAAAAATATTAGACATTCTCATTTGATCGCATAGGTACAAGACCCTACTACAGAAAAAGTTAAGTTAAAATATTTTAAAAGTTTAAAAACATTCGAATCTTTTGCGGTTTTTATCAAGCAACAATACCGCTTCTCATACGACATCCTATATTTACATCCTAATCATACCAATTTTACAGGACAATAATCCTAATTATACAGGATACCTACGAAAATTTATTACAGACTAACTGACCAGGCGAACGTTGTTCTGCCATTTGTATTTAGAAGTTTGCCCGTGAGTTTATCATTCGATGCGTGTTACAAGCGTGGTTCAACCGACTTCCCCAATGAAAGGGAATATATTTTTAACCGATTACCCAAAGGAAAGAGGTTATCTATTCGTCACGTATATTTTTTAACGAATAATTTCCTTTTCAAAATGAAAATCGTAGTAGGGTCTGCCGGACACCTAGGTTCGGTTACAAATCACGGGTCTAGACCGCTGAGACCGGGGATCTTCACTTCGCACCGGTAAATACTAACTTCTAGACTTCTATAATGGTCTCTTGAGAGTGCTAGATTTATCTTATGCCGAATTCTTTGAACGAGTTTGGAGCAATGATAACTAAGTTACATATTTATTGTTCCCATGCCAGAAACTTTGACTTCCAGGCACGCATTTGATATTTCGAAACTGCTTTATTTGTGAATATCTTGTTAAAACTTACATGTTTGAGATACTTTCCGGGACCTTAAAATTATTTTCAGGTGGTAGAACTTTGTTCTTTGCCTTCGATGACACCATTACACATATTTATGTCTAACATCAGTGTTCTGGTTGGCACCGTATGGTTAGGGAGACATAATTTTCTGAGACGCTACAACTTTGTTCTCAAGACTAGCAACGCATCCCTGGAAAATCTTAGGTAGAGGAATCTTATTTTGGGTCGATCACAAATGTCCAAGGGAATTGGCCACTAAACCATCAGGTGGACTGCATGCCCAAAAAGTTAATTATTGAATCCTTTATTAAAATAAGTTGTTTCGGTGCGAATGAAACATAAAAACGTGTAGTTAAAAAACTGACATAACGTAGTCTTTTAGTCAAGTAATCGAAAAGTCCGTAGAAAACATATCCGAATAACTTTAAAACTTATTCCCCTTTCGCAGTCGCATCTTATCCATTAATAAATGAGCAGCTTGAACATTTCACTATCCACTACGAAAGATGGAGAAAGTATACAAAATAAACATGAGCGGAAAGCGAGAGTCTTCCCTTCGGACTGAAATATTAATCAATATTATAACATTCCAAAAAATTCCACTATACAGATACGCGGCCGTTGCCCGTCTGCCGCGTATAATAGAGATCCTTGGCTTTGTACGGAACACTTGTTTAACATTCCAGTCTCAGGAGCGTCTAGACGGGACCGCGGATCCCTGAATGATCGATGTGTGGGGTAATCTAATCTAAACTACGCTTTATTGGAGTAAACAATCCGGAGATGCTAGTTGATGCATCAACAAATTTCGAATAACGTCTGCTTGGGCCGTGCCTCTTGTAAAGAGGTACGACCCAAGTACACTACTATATCTTTATTTATTTTTGTTCATTCAAAGGCTATCAATAATATTGTCTAGTGTCACTTTTGAAAACATTGCATTTAATACATATAACAGTTCCCAGACGTGGAAACATATCTGTGACCGACTCCAAGTGTAACATCAATATTATTTGGGCTTCATTACAAATTTCCATCGGCAGTAGCAAGTTACCACCAGATAAGTCTCATGTTTGTATTCTGCTTTATTTTCCTTAAAAAATAATATGATTAAGAACCTAACTCCAAGATATGGACAGTAACATCTCACTGCGCCGTAAATCTACTAAAATAATCAACACTCACAGGAATGAACCTTAAAACCTAAAATTGGTCGAAAATGACAAATGTTTAACGTCGTAAAACTTAAAAGACCAACTTAGTATTCAGTGATAACAAAGCATTTGACCAACCTCAGTGAAGAATCTATCAATTTTATCTGAAGTTGATCGCATATGTCCATGGGCGAAAGTGGCCACTCATCACTGCATGATCGTTTACTACTTCTATATTATAAATAAGTGACTTGATCTTATTCAATGCAGCATTGAACTTACATATATGGGGTGATAAATAAATGCATATAATTGTATTTATTAATTATTATCTATAAGAAATGCCTCGAACTTAAAAGCTGGAGGACACAGAAATCACGCTACGATTTACTGCAGTTTCTCCTCTGTCTAGACATTATCGTTTATGTACTAAATGTACCTATAAATATTTCTTGATGCTGTTTGATCCGAATCAAAGAGCGAACGTATCTCTTTGACTATTCACCCGGTTGATACACGATATCATTAACTGCTAGACTGAAACTAAGGAGATATGATTCGTCGTCGTCCAACCAATTACCGTCTCAGCTAGGCAGTGGCCACTTACCATGAGTTGAAGCTCGTTCCGTCGGCAACCCATTATAGTCCCAAACCTGGGCACGGGTCTCCTCTCAGAGTAAGAGGAATTTTAGGCCATAGTCCACCGCGCTCACCAATTGCTTGGTAGACTTCAGAGAACTTTTATAAAGAACTCTCAGGCGTGCAGATTTCTTCGCAATGTTTTCCTTCGCTGTTAAAGCAAATTATATTTGTTTCCTAATACGCACTTAACTTCGAAAAATCAGAAGTGCTCGCTCGGGATTCGATCCTCGCACCGAGTCAGAGTTTCAACCATAAAGCTATCAATCTCATCGCCTGTCCAAAAAAACTTGTGAATCTTTTTTAATACACGAACCATTAAAAGTCATTATACGTTAATGATAACGGCATTACAAAAACAAGATATTTTCGTTTATTATTCATAACATTAACGAAAATTGTGTGCGCCAATGAAAAAGCAATTTCGCGGGTCTCCGATCGTTGAATCGGTAAAGTCGAAGTATAGTAAAACTGAGTTTAATGTCGTCGATGCGCCATTAACCAGGCCCCATAAAACACCACTTATTGTCCCATGAATATTTTACGGGACACCATTGTTTTTTTTTCCGTTTTTTATTATACACGCGGGAGGGGAAACGAAGGAAGTGATAGCTTAGTGGTTGAAACGTTGTCTAAAAGTAGGTCCTAGGTTCGAACCACCACATGTCTGATTCTTCAAAGTTCGACTCGTTTATAAATTGGAAGTAGCCAACAAGCATGCAGTCCATCTGATAGTAAGTGGCCACTGCCACACATGGACGCCCGTAATCAACCCTACATGCTGAGAGTGCTACCTGCGGTCGACCACAAAGGCGTTGCTGCCCCTGAGGACTGAGTTAGGACGCCTCGGATAAGTACGTCTCCCCTACCTAGAACACTGTTGTTATTATTCACGAAGAGTTCTACCATTTGAAAATAATAATGTACTATATGTATAATAATTATATTTCGTGTGCAGTATGAACACAAAACTACAACGAACAGACAGATAACCAGCCTTAAATTCGAATGACGTAGCTTTGTCCTGCGCCGCGTGCTTGTTCACAGAAGACTATAGTAGGTTACCTACTAATGAGACTTGCATTATAAACAAGAATTTTCCTCATTAAGGCACGCTGTTCAAAGCTGGCTCATATGAAATTTTGGCGAACTTAATATCGCCAAGCAAGTTGGTTTAATGAATATCAGTTTTGAAGGTAACGTCGGCTCTGTTTAAACATATCAGGAGCTCTTTGTAATTAAACGTGAATATGATTAGATTATTGTTCAGAATTCAAACAATTTTCTTGACATTATTTTTGTTATACTCTACGTAAAAGTTTTAGGCAGTTCTCGAACTAAATAAGTATGACTAAGTGTTCTAACGCCATTATCCTACTTTATCCTACTTCCTCGACATGTAGAAAAATGGTAGTTGCGCCAGAAAGAACCAGCATGGTTCAACCGGACTGAAAATCACGCCTATTTCAGAAGCGTAAACATTTCTACGTTTCGATGTAAAGGTGTAAATGGAGGCTGACTGACATGTCAAGCGAACATCTTAATCATCTTAGTATGGAGTTGGTCATACCTAGATGTGCAGCGATAACAACTTACTACTAGGTAGACTGCATTTCTAATTGGCTACATCGAAGTCTTAACTAGAGATTTATATTAAACACAAATAACTCGACTGCTAAAAATGAATTGACTTCGATACCCATACCCATTTGATACCCATATTGTTGTGATAAAAAATATTTCGTTCCATCCACCCTTCGTTCGCAATGACCGTATCAAAAAAATTTAGCCTATGCTACTATGACAACTGAGACGATTCCAACGACAACACATGTTAAAATCCTTCTAGCCGTTAGGGCTGTGGGGCGTGCCAAAGAAATTGACATACATATAAACATCCTTACATACATACGCTCGAAAAACATTACCCTCCTTCCGACGCAGTCGGGTAAAAAAGCTGTGATGGTCCTATTGAACAAATCGCTTTAACTGTAATATCTTCATTTCCGAATGCCACCACTATAGCTGACCGACAATGTCCGCATGCGGTCATTGTGCGCAAATTGTTTCACCTCGCTTACTTAGTGGTCGCGTAATGTGATTGTGTCGTGCTTCCACCGAATTCGTACACTCCACCTGCTTTTCTTTGTTTAATTCGGTTATCACTTCCTAGTCGACCACTCTATGCGTTTCTCTGTTCGAATAACAATAGAGTTTTCGTCACATAAATCTATACAAATAAATAAAAATGAAGTGTCTGTTTGTAATATCAAAATAACAATTTTTTACTTAATGCATATGAAAGTATACACCATACCAATTGCAAAGAAATCTTCTAAACGGCTGGTCCGATTAAGACGGGACTTTCACTGGAAGATAGCTGAAGTCTAAGGCGTAAATTAGGCTTGTTCAATTAATGAAAAAGGTCTAGCGCGCGCTCTAAGTGTATTAGAGTCGTTTATCATATTAAAGCCGTGTATTACTTATGTTTAAATGTGTTTTCCTTTTTTATTACTTCTTAAACGCGAGCGAAACCGCGGGGAACAGCTAGTTTCTATATAAAAGGGCCCTCACGCCTCATCATAGCAGAGCTTAATAAGGTACTAAGGAACAAGAAAATCTATACATTAATACGTGAAGCAAAGATTTGCGGAACCATTTTTCAAATACTCCACAGTGATGAGTATGAAATTAGACATACGAGGAGAGATAATATTTATATATAATAACTGTTACAAATATATTAAATGAAACTGAAGAAACATACAGTTATTGAATGAATCATGTGTTTACATTACTGACAAGAATACGGACAAGGTTAAACAATATCGTCAACGATGTCAGATGTCTATATCAAAAAATGAGTTATTGCTTTTAAATGCGGCTTAGCAAATTGCAAATATTTGTTAAACGTACATTTTTTTAATTTGGATAGGTACAATAAAAATTTTAGTTGTTATTTTTTTTCGAATTACGACCATTGCGGCGGGTCCACTAGTTTAAAACATAATGTCATTTTATGATGTAAACACACACGAAGGTAAATTACTAGTTAAATATTTTTATTATTCCTGTGCGTACGAGGTCGTGACCAACAGTTGGTGGACAAAAATCTACGTGATTCGTAAATTGCGGAATATTGCATATGTACTGCGGGAATACAGATATTTGAACAGAAATTCTTAGCTCAATCTTCATAATTATATTTTTAATTTTTCATAACTTTCTACAGCTTTGTGGTATGAAAACGTCTCGGATAAGCAAGTCTCCCTTACCACCATTAAATCCAATCACGGCAGCGCCTAACACTGTCATTAGGCAGACATAAGTGTGGCGGAGGTGCCCCAAAGGATTCTATCACCTTCATAGACTAATTTGTAAAACTTCAACTTACTTTTTATTTTGCTATAAACACGCAAAAACGGACACTGAACCGTTTCAGTAAACCTTCCTGAAACACCCATAAAAAGATCATAAAATTTCCATTACTGGCCATCGACGCAAGCAACGCTCCTTGTCAAAGGTTAAAAATGTTGCCATAAATTGTAAAAAACAAAAATGGGGGTAGAATAAACAAAAGCGAATATTGATGGGCGTGGTTGATGTCGGACATTTTTTAGAATAAACCCCTGTGTTGGTTGAGATACATTTTTTATTTATTACTACGTTTGAGATGATATAGGTATGGAAATGGCACGGGAGTTCGTCGGATGTACAATACATTTAATAATACATTTTGTCTGCCTGTTTGTTTGAGGTAATCTTACAAACGGCTACATCGACATTGACGCGACTTTAACTCGCAGACAGCTGAGGGTTTAAGGCGTAACTTAGGCTACTTTGGTTTTCGAAAAACTTAAATTTCAATTGCTCAAGTCACTTATGGTCAGAGGAATATCAAGTTATATCTTAACACGCGGGTGAAAGCGCGGGGCACAGTCAGTTTAAAATAAAAACAGAGGGTTTTCTAGCGAGAAAAGATAAGTGGTCATTGCATTAGACAGAAGCGTACAGGGAATAGCGAATGTAGTTCACAAAGGACCCAAAGAGCAGCCTTAGGACAGTGTTTAACCCCAGCGGGTCTTTAGTATTCGTTTTTGAATATCTGTTGTGTAGCCTCCAGCCTTCTGACGCCCTGCTTAACGGTTTCCCTATGTGGGTTAAAAAACTATGTAAACAAAAGTGATAAGCTAAAGCCCAGCGCATACTACAGCCGCGGCAGGCCGCACCGGATCGCATCTCATATGAATCTGTACGCTGATGTCGAGATTGCGGCCTTACCCGGCGTCCTATGTGAGCGACAGGACGCGACGCGACGCGATGCGATGCTATGCGACACAATGCGACCAATACTTCGCCACAGACTGATTAAGGCGACAACATAGGCCATAAATGCATGCAACGATTATTTGATATTTTCGCGTCGCGTCGCATTGCCGCATTTGTCGTTCACCTAAGACAACGAGTTATACCAAACACAACCACTTGGAGGCACGGCAGTATCACATTCAAAGCGCCTTTGTCATTCCAATAACGTCAAAGTTCGCGACGCTACTCTGAGTAACGAAGCGTGTAGCGCTTGAATATCTTACACTTATGCATTATTATAATATGAATATGATAATAATACTTCAAACGTCAAGATGGAAAATGAAAGGTAAAAGCAAAACTAGATTTTCTTTATTAAAACTAGAATTTAGCTTATTAAAAATGTTTACTGTTAACTAATTACGTTCTGATTGATTAAACTCATTTCTCAGGGGGAAGGCATGTATGGCATACCTCAGGTAATACTAAAATCCTATATATCGTCGATTATAGATGTTCAGTGGAGGCAGTGGCCACTTATCATCCGCTGCATGCTCGGTTGCTACTTCTACATTATAAGGAATGCATTATAAAATATAGAATGCATGATATAGAACATATTTAAAAATCCTATATTTAAGTTGTTTCTCAAGCAACATATTTATTTCTAGCTATTTAGCTACATTATAAAGGCAATGTCGTTACTAAGATAGTAATAAGATAGTAAGTAAGAAAATTTTTGTATAGTTACTCCAACATTAACGATACTTGAACCTGCCATCAATCACACGCGTCAAACAACAACGCCTATTAACGTAGCTAACGCAAGAGGTAACTGAGAGCTTTAGTTAGGAACAAACAACTACATAACGCACGATGAGAATAAAAGGAACTTAATAACAAAATTGTATTAAAATAACGCATTATATTGTTGCTTGGTAAAATATGACTGTAATAAATGCAACTAATCACTATCTTAGTGAGTTTGATCCGCGTGGCGGAGCGGTCACCGTACCGGTCTGACACGCAGTGGGTTCCGGGTTCGAACCCCGGCCAGACAGATACCTGAATGATGAATTTAGATTTCTGTTCTGGGTCTGTGTGTTTGTGTATTCGCTTTGTTTTTCCATGGCACCCATGACACAAGAAAATCCTAGTCTGGGGCTATGAGTGTAGACAGCGTTCTTATTAAGCGTTATCTTAGTGAATTAGAAATTAATTATCACTTGCTTTAATCATGAAAACATCGCGTAGATAATTGTACACCTGAAAGCCTTCTAAAAATGTGAAGTCTATCATATAGCACTTGGCCAGCGCGGTAGACTATCTAAGCTTCTGAGAGTATACGAGTACAAAGTATAACGAGTACACAGTACAAAGATCATGTTCTAAACTATTCAAAACTTCATAGTTACGTTTCATTTGTCTACAAGTGTGTGTGTGTGTGTGTGTGTGTGTGTGTGTGTGTGTGTATGTATGTGTGTGTTTCTATTCGTGTTACGTGCGACAACTAGCACCTCCATTTGTGACCGGAAACTCAGATTTCCGATGTCGGAACGTGACGCGTTGCCAGGCAACTATGCACGGCTCATTTGAGAGGTATTTCATTACTTCTGTCTGAAACAGAGCCCACTTGACGGGAGTGACCCTAAACAGGCCCTTATGTAATCCTTCGCGCGAATTTCGACTCAAACGTCACTGAAATACGTCGGTAAAACGCGCAAACTTAACGTTGCACAGCGAGTCCCAAAGTTTCGCTTTCGGTCGTCAATTGAAATTGAATTTTGTTGCGCTTGCAATGAAACTGTTTCACTACAACCCGGTATTCGTATGATAGATTTTAGGTATTTGTTATAGACGTGACCGCTATTACAGGCGTTTAATGTTAAGCAGAGATTAATCGCAGTTGATAGTTGTTTGTATCGAGTTATGAAATGCTGAGCGGTTAGCAAAATTTGTTTATAATTTGTTATCCCCTTGCGTAAACATAAACAAGTGGGTTGACGTAAAATTGTTAATGCTGAGTGAATATTTGACATCAGCGCGTTTGAAACGAAATATTAATTTGGAATAGGGCAATTAAATTCCCTTAACGACAGAGATATGTTTGTATGTAGTAATTCTTAACGTTCTCGCTAGATATTCATTTGTATTGTAGACTTACTTAATACGCATCGTGTATGATTATTTAGAAAAGATTTTAAAGGCCTGTTAGATTTGTAATTGTTTTCAATAAATTTCAACTGCTACATTGAAATGTTCTTGTGTTGGAATAACACGTAATTAGGGACTTTACCCTAATGATACATGTGCAAAAATTGAATTTGAGTCATTATTTTAACACCATAGTTCAATTTTACTTAGCTCATTTACTTATTTAGCCTAATATACTAGTCTAAAGAAATTTCAATTACACATATTAGAAACTTAATGTAGTCAAAAGAGCTATTTCAAAGTTTCAATTCGCCCGGTCAACGCCTCCATACAAAAGCTGGCATGTATTTCACTTGACAAATTAGTATCGATATACAAAGCGAAAATTCTGCCAACATCCTGGGTACTTGGCCCAAGCTCAGCAAAGTCAATGTTTTTTGTTTTTTTTTAACCAATATGTAACTTATCCTGTAAATTACACATATTTTCGATAGTTTAAAGGTGATAAAACCCTTTATCGTTCGATTCCAGCGGCACCACCGCCACACCTATTTCTTCCTTATAACAGCAATGTCAAGCGCTGCTGCGTTCTGGTTTGAAGGGTGTGGTAATCGAGACATACTTATTTGAGGCGTTCCAACTTAATCCTCTGAGGTAGGAACGCATCTGTGGCCGACCTAAGGTGGGACTGTGATCTTATTTGGGGTTGATTACAGTTATCCATGGGTGGTAATGGTCCCTTACCATCAGGTGGGTTGCACGTTCGATTGCTACTTCCATAAAAAAAATACAAAACATTTAAAAATATACTTTTTATATTACCTGCATCTGGGTCTTAAAACCTCATAACGTATTAGCAACGGGTCAATAGGTTCGCTCCGATGAAGTTAGAATTCAATAATCTAAAGATCAAAAATAGAAGAAAGATAAAATAAATAATATTTGCTGTCTTCAGGGACTCCATTGACTCAGTTTTTTTTCATATTTTTTTAATAAATAGATGCGTATGGTCCATGCGATTTCTAACACAAAGGATGAATAGCACACAAGCACCCAAATCTAGGACAGTTTCAGATATTTCTACAAATTGACGAGGCAACCTCTTGTTCAAGTGTCAGAAAATAAACCACTGCATGACAGGCTTACTTTTTGGTGAAATTTCGTACTAATATTTGCAGTAAAAAGTCACGTCTCGTCAAAGGAGTGACAAGATACACTACATACACTTACAAATATATGACAAACACTTGCAAACGTGTGTACATATGTGTGTAGATATATTTATAGGACTTAGGGTCTTCCCACAAATATCGATGTGAAATCGGCAAAATTTAATACCTTTTAAAATGCAGAAATAAAATTATTGTAACTAGTGTACCCGCCACAATGGTCGAAATTCGAACATAATTAAATAAAATACAAGTAGTTTTATACACATTTATTCAGATTCATTTAATATACTTATATTTGAATTCATAAATATATCTGCCCTCGCTCATATGAATATATAGATCGTACTAATATGACTGTATCAATATGACATTCGCAAGTTATCTATAGGAGTAACGCGTTGATATAACTCATGGACTTATTAATTAATCTAATCTCTAACCTGGAGGCACTACGGCCGCACCAATTTTTGCCTAATAAAAGCAGTGCTAAGCGCTACTATTCCAACTTAATTCTCGGGAGTAGCAACGCATTATAGACTTTTTATACACTCATAGAGCCCTATAGTAGGATTTTCTCCTGTGTCGTCCATGTACAGACAAACACTTAGACCCAGAACAGAAACCTAAATTTATCATTCAGATATCTGTCTGGCCGGAGATCGCACCCGGAAACCAGTGCATGTCAGACCGGTGTGGTGGCCGTTCCACCACGCGGGTCGTCAAACGCATTAATGTCAAACTTTTGGTAAGACTGACCATATTTGGGGGTTATATATGATCGTTTGCGACGTGGTTTATCAAGAGGACTGTACTTAAAAATAAGTATAATCGGTAACATATTTATTTCTAACCGGCTTATGCCAGATTGCGTCGACAAATATGGTGACACCCACACTACATAATACTACACAAAAGACATATTCAATATCAAAACGGTTCCGATTTTCACAGATGACGTGTTTCCTCACAAATCAGTACATAACGCCGGAGGTAATCATCTGGAAACTATTCTCCATTCAGAGGTCGAAATTTTGCACAAAAAAGTGGAGGGGGATGTCCCCCATTCTTGTCGATAACCAGTTTCGGTTGACCCCTATCTTTTCGTTTTGATTTTTGTGACACATTTTAGTATAAGTTACCTGTGTTTGATTTTTTATCCGTATTGAAATTTGTCTTTTATCATAATTTTGTGCTACATAAATAAACATAAACAAACATAATTGTATTGTATCTAAAAATGTTTTTAATATTTTTATTATTTTTTGCCATTATTATAAATTCGTTAATAAATGTACAAAATACTTTAAAAGTATTGATATATTAAATTTCTCTTTTGATGTCAATAACGAATGTTAAAATATCCTTTAATAATCTTAGTTGTTGTTTTCGTTAACAGTAGTAGATAACGAATCATTAATCACCTGTAATCAACGAATCAACTCCAGATAGGATTCCTGTGTCGTGCTTGACTTCTTTCACAGATACACTAATATGCCTGCAGGCTAAGTTGGGATGTCTGGTTCTTGTACTCTTCCTTACCACAAGAAGTAACACAACTGCTTTAGCGAATTTAGCAACAACTTTAGCGAATTTACAGTAGGATAGCTAAAATACTCGATTACCTATTAAAGTAAGTATGAACTCCGGAGGTCAAGTTACCCTGGTTATCGGATACAACGATGTGCTCACTCAACCGTTCTTTCCGCGTGATTTCACGTGTCATAGCCATGCCTTCGTATGATAAAGTTCAGATATAAATTAAGTGTATTTTATCGAAAATAAATAACTTAAATGCGTTTTTAATAAATAGTTCATAGAAAAATATAAGCAATTTTCTACTGTATTAAGTTTTTAGTAAGCAAACCTTCGCCATTTTGCAAGATACGTGTTATCATCATACATTATTTATAGTACTCGTGCTACTATGGAAGTAAATTGTGTTCTATTACTGAAGTTAATTGACTCATTCATTGATACGTGTAATTAAGTCCAACAATCATTGAAATAATTCAAAATAATTCAAATACGATAACGCCCAGGGATAGATCTGGTAAGTTTCCGCTTAAATAACAAATAACTTAAATACTGATACAACAATAATAAATTAGCCACTGCTTTTAAAGGAACTTTCATTACTTTTCCCTTTCCATACTTATAGTCTAGATTCAATATCTTAAATATATAGATATCGTAACTATTTCTAATGGCAATATTTGGTAAACATTGCTCGTAAGCAAAGATTAAATTCTATATTCCGCGCAATTTTCACTTCCATTTTGGTAAGATGAAGCTGCAGCCGGCACAGAGGAACACGTTTCTGGCATCGCATCGAATAGTGCCTTGCCTACATTCTCTTCGCCATTTTAATACAAGTTCAGCCCGCGAGTTTGCCTGCTTACCTCCTTTGTTTTTTTCAGACATTTTTTTATGTTATTGAAGTAGCAAACGAGCATGCAGCCCACCTGATGATAAGTGGCCACTGCCGCCCATACATATCGACACATAAGATCACAGTCCTCCCTGACGTCGGCCACAGATGCGTTGCTACCCCTGAGGATTAAGTTGGAACACCTCGAATAAGTATGTCTCTGTTACCACCCTTCAAACCAGAACACAGCAGCGCCTAACACTGTTGTTATAAAGCAGACATGGATTTGGAGATGGTGCCGCCGGAGTCGAACCACAAAGAGTTCTACAACCTTTATAAAAAAGGGTTGCGGCAAAATATATTTTACAACTATTTTTTTTAGAGATTTAATTAAGGAAAGAGAATGCAGCCCAGCTAAGGGTGATTAGAAGTAATAAATTAGAATAGGATATCTACCTGAAGATAAATAACAGATACTTACAGATACAGATAATTACAGATACAGAGGATTAAGATCGTCGCACGTCAGTGAACTATACCTGTTACTAACGTAGTCGACGAATATAATTGACTAATCTTCGTAGTACACCGATTTTAGTAGTGACGCAATATTTGTAGTAAACCAACCATTATAGTGAAAAAATTCTTGTACTGGACAAATTATTATAGTCAGCTTTTTTTGTAATCGCCTAATCTTTGTACTTAACAATTTTTGTAGGGGACCAGAGCGCCCGTTCCCTAAACGCCGTAGAAGGCGATAAACGAAAATCTATACCGCGTACTTAGTTGACACGATAAGGGCATAAATCTGCCACCTTCAGGAATGCTGAGTCACGTTAATAAATTTCAGGAAACCGACTGACACCCCTCTTTGACGTTCAACCGAGCAATAGAAATATTGAGGGGATCACGAATTTGCGACAAGCCCTTGTCCTTTGAACGGATCAATCGATTATTGGAACATTTCATATCTGAACATTTGTCGCGAGTGATTTTTAAACAAATTTCTCAATGGATTCCAGTCGAACATACGCTTTATGGATAAATAGGAATTTAGTTCAATTTAGACAATTTATTCGCGCGATGATAAATATTTATGTGTGGATAATGCAAATAATACACGGGTATTTCAATTTATTTGACTGAGATTTTTTTTATTTCTACTTAATACAAGGACAGTTGAAAAGAAAGACAATAAAGTCATGATAAATATAACTTTCCTAAGCTAATTTGAGCTGCGTCAATGGATCTGAAAGTCACAGTTATATTTAAATAATTTCCTTTGTTTCATTGTACTTTTTACCCGATTGTCATTGAGAAGACGTATCTTGACAGCTCCGATAAAACAGATAAACGAATTTCGGTTGCTACATTATAAAAAACTACTTATCTTGTTATACACATATTATAAACTAGTGCTACTGAAGTTGTTACTTTAATCACTAGCTGGGCGACCGAGCTTTGCTCGTCAAATTTATTAGAACCTTTTCCAGAGAAACCTATTACATACAAATGAAGAAGAATTTGTTGTTTAAATCAATGTAAAAGATTTGATAAAATTAAAAATCTATTTAACAAAAGCTCCTTAATCTAAATTTAAAGTAACTAATTGTGTACGTCTATACAAGAGTATTTTATTATATTGTCCTGAACTTTTTTGGACCATAATGATGTGTAGCTCGCTATGTACATATGTATAATATGTATATTATGAGCCTTCATCTACTTCCTTCTTTCTCAAGGTATCTATTTATATTATATCATTTATAACAATAAAT
>DWNY01000758.1:0-14645 GCA_018250635.1 Telegonus apastus | reverse complement strand
CCTCGGCGGCATCCACGCGCTCTCCCCGGACGAAGACGATGAGCGCTCTAGCTCACGGAAGCCATCCTCCGCCACCGAGAATCTTTTCGGTAAGTTCGGACGTTGAGCGACGTGGGGTGCGTCTAAACTGGCAGATTTTCGGTACCTTGGTCCACGGGAAGATGATGTTGAGGACACTGTCGGGGCTGATGGGGCAGGTGGAGGAGGCGCTGTCTTGAACAGGTCGCCGTAATAATAAGGGCTTGGGTTTCTGCGAGGTGCGTTGGCGTATCTAGGATCAGAACGCGCACTGTCTGGGGAATGTAGAGACGGTGCTGTGGCAAAAGGATCGAATTCACCGAACTCGTCTTCTTCACCGTCGGTTGACGAAGACCGATCGTCTGATGATGTTTCTAGAACAAAGAAAGCAAATCTTAGGCATAGGTAAAATGTTAATTTAATTTTATTACTGCCGACGATGTCGTTAGAAGGTTAGAAAGGAGATTTAAAGGAGCCGCGAATATTTATACGATTAACAAAGGAGAATTGGAGAATTTTTAGAGATAAAATGCGAGTAGTAGCAAAACGCTCCAACCCTGGCTATGCAGTCGAGACTCGTCTCAAGTGGAGTCGTTTAAAAGAACGTCCGGGACGCGTTTTCACGTCCCTCAAGAGTTCAACCGATCATAAAGACGTTATGGGTAGTCCTCGTTATTTTCCCCACAATTCACTGGTATATAGGCTCACATTTTATTTTTTACATTAAACTTCCATTCGTTTTGTTTACTGCATTTATTTTGAGTTACCTAAATTTTATATTTAGTTATACGTACACGATATAAAGAATTATGAGTTATGCTAGTAATTTTTACAACATTGGGAAAACAAATCTACAAAACTCACGCAATACGATGGTTACGTTGTTAGGCTCGATACAAACGGACCGACTTTTTCGTTTCAATCAACCTGAAGGACTTTTACCATGCTCGGTTAATGAATGCATTAACCCCTTAAGCCCGTACATACGCAGCTAATGTTATTTGAAAGGCACAGAAATACCCTAATGAGAATTCCTTGCTTCGCGTAACAAAGGCCTTCTCCTGAATGCATGGCGAACACAAAAATGTCTGGATTTAAGCTCCCTGCAAGCGACAAGTAAGTATGCAAACATATGAGGAAAATTATTTATTACGCCAACATTTGCTAATAAGACTTGACATATTATATGTGGGCAAAACGCAAGTCCAATTACTTATTTCTCTGCGTCAAACAAAAACAGCAGTCAAGGTTACATATTTACGCCAAATTACCGTTTTATTGCTATAGGTAACCTCTGTGTAGATATTAATTACTTGAATAATAAATTTTTGAACATTACATTATTTGAATGTAATATTTCATACGATAACACCCAAGGATTTTAAAATTTTTACACTTAAAAATAATGAATTACGTTGTGTTTGGAACCTTTTAAATGGCAGATATTTTGAATGTCAGTCATTTAAACATTAATTTTTCATACACTCTATCATAAACAATAAATAAGTAAACGTAAGTTTTTCGAAACTGAATATGTACTTTTAAAAATCGATATTCAATTTCAATATGTGCCGTGCCCCAGTCGATACAAAAACTCAGCAAATTGTCTATTAGCGACACGGGGGAGAGTCTAAGTGACGTCATTATGTGACGTAATTGCTTTTCCACATGGGTGACCGGGCGCTGATGGCGAAATTTGTTGAATTGCACCGATTAACATGTTAAATCTCTTTCGGAAACGCGTTACGCCGAAAGGTTAAAGGTAATCTGTCGGCACGGAGCTATTTTCAAACCTTTTTCCATAAGGCCTTGCACTTTAGGGTGTTAATCAAGTACTGATAGGATGAATAGAACAATCTGATCGTTTATTGCTGATCCATCTGTTTCATATTGCTTGATGAATTAATTTTAAAGAAGAACCCTTTGTGGTTTGACTCCGGCGGCACCACCGCCACATAATTCTGCCTTACAACAGCAGTGTTAAGCGCTGCTGCGTTCTGGTTTGAAGGGTTAGGTACCCTTACCTAACCCTTCATAGAGACATAGTTATTCGAGGCGTTCCAACTTAGTTCTAAGGGGTAGCAACGCATCTGTGGCCGACCTCGGGTAGAACTGTGATCTTATCTTGGGTGTATTACCGATATTCATGGGCAGAAGTGGTCACTTACTATCAGGTGGGCTGCATACCCGTTAGCTACTGACTCCGTATAGTATAAACATACAAAATGTATATAAGCTACTTATATTATTGATATGAAATTCTCTATATGGACGATACTGACCACATTCCAACCACAACATAACTAAAAGCGATACTGGCGAGACCGCGCGTGAGAGGTTGGCCACTTTATCACAGAAATATTTAGTGCGTTTCACATGTAACCACAGCAATTTTTATCGCTATACTGTGACATGGTTGACGTACATGTGAATAGGTCTCTTCTCACGTACGTACCACGTACACACATACGTCCATACGGACACACAACCCATTGGTATTTGCGTGCAATAAAACATTTCTTAACAACCTTGAACAAGGCTCCTATCGTTTGGAGTTGATGACAGATGTCCATAGGCTTATAATCAGGTGAATTGCACGCTCTTTACTATTTAAATAACGTAATGTAACTTGTAATAATGATTTGTAATATGAATGTAACTCCGTAATAAACATGAAGTCGTCTCACAATATCAGCGATTACATAAACGTTGTACCTATTATCAGTGGCATAACACGAATGACGTAAACAGAACTATGGAACTTTAGACGTTATTACGTGTAACTACATCAAATGAACTAACTTCCTAAATGAATAAGGAAATTATGGACTATATGGTATTAAAAAAACGAAATCCGAAATATTTTATTCCAAGTAAATCCTTCACAGAATTAATTTTGAACATTAATAAAATCTACCACCACCTGACAAGATTACTATGGAGTTTTATTATGAAGACGAAGCAAAAACACCTAAACACTTATCTTAAAAAAACTATACAAATTCTATATACTTGATATCAATCTTGATATATCGAGATCAATCTTGTGAAGACCATTTTTTTCAAATGATCTCCTCACGGGATAATCCCAGACCAATCATGCGCATGTTATAATACAACAAAGTGTTATTAATTTATAGTTAATAAGGAAAAAGCGCTTAGGATCAGTCATTCCTCAAATATCATATTAACGTAAAGTCCATTCCCTGCGTCGATCCCATAAAAATGCGTATTACGTAAAATCTACAAGTATTTCTATTAAAACAATACAAGCAATACGTTACATACGTGTGCAATTTGAATCCATTATCCGTACGTTACATGCTAGAGTTACTCGTACTCATTGCAATCCATTCGTGGAATTAATGTGAGAGGAAAAAAATCATAGTTGAAAGCGTTTTGCAATTAAGCCTCTGTATTGCGGGACATTTTCCCAGTCTAGACGCGAACGAACGGAAAAGGCCTGATTAAAACTTCCCATTGTTTTCCATGCCAGTGCGGCTTTATTAGCTCAGGCCTATAATGCCTAATAGCTTCACTTCTGTCGTATCAAATGCTAAAAAGTTACTGATGTCACATTCACAATGATTTGGTCCTCGTCATCAGGTCGTAACTGAACGAAGGTAAGCATTGAATGCGATCGAGTGCTGGATGGGTGACCAACGGTGGTGATCCTGGTCGTTGTAAAAGGATGATTGTGGGAGACTGAATTTAAAGTATGAGTATACGTGAATACAACTGGGATAGTTGTGAGTGAGGCGTAATCAGCAAGGCAAATTTAAAAAGAAACACTAATTGATTATTATTTATTTATGACGTCAAAGTATAATCAACATTGTCTAAAACATCTATTGTAAAAATGCGATTGACGTGAGTGATGACGCGATTTTAAATAATTGTCATTTACACGATCATGCATATGTAATAGATACAAATACATGTTTGGGTTTAGTGTAGTAGAACTACTACGACGTCGGATACCCTTTGAAGATATCCCCCTCGTCAACAAAGAAAAGGTATGAACTTTTCATGTTTTTAGTATTAATACCTACCTACGAATACAAAATACAAAGCCAAATAAGAATACCTAAGGTACGTCTACGTTACAAAATCCTCAATCTTGCGTCTTACTGAAAATCCATCGGCCCGAAGTTTTCAATACGAATCTTCCATTCACAGCTGAATATTACCTTCGGCCGGTTATAACAGATTGCCTACATCCCGTTCAGGAATGCTTTCATCAATGCTAACGCTTTGCTCAATTGGAATACACATACAAAGTTTCTATATCTCTGAATGGAAATTGTATTGAATAGTTTTATTTCGTTCTATGAATTTAACTAGAACCAGTCAATCGGAACTTACGAAATACCTTTTGTAAACTATTAGATATTTACGTTACAAATGTTATTAAAGAAAGATGCTATCTGGAAAAAATGTCACTATAGGTAGGTATACGTTTGTTTGATATGTTTTTAATATTTTACTGAATCAGTTAGGTACACAATACATAAAAATTTAAATTTATAAATCCTTTGCCATTTTAAATATTGAATTGTTTTCAAATCTGGTATGTAAAGCTCAATAGAAAAACCTAAAATCGAAAAATTCGTAGAAATTAAAAAGCCACGGAGTACTTCCCAAAATGCCGGTCAAGAGTAAATCAATGAAAAGTACAATATATTCATATTACACTTATCTAATAAAAAATTATCGGTATCCCGATTCAAAAGATTCCAAAGTATGCCAAGGCTTATGGACAGGACTAGATACACGTTATTTTTTTTTTGCCGCAGAAGAACAATAGCTAACAAGGCTTCACCGCGATTGTTGTTAGAAGAAAAGGCTCTTTGTGTCGACGAATGGGCTTTATATAAGCGGAAGAGTGGAATTAGTTAGCGTCATTCTAAAAAAAACTATTGTTAACTGTTATCTACATGTGGTTAAACTGCAAATGAGTGTTGCAATCATTGAGTATTTATGACAGAAAAGACAAGTTTTTACTACACCTAAACTGAAAATTGACTATGTCTACTGATAAATGATGCAAAATTGACAACTCATTATCGGAAATGCAATAACAAAAAACGGAAGAAAGTCTTTAATAATTTGTTTGCCTTTATTAGACAAAAAATAACTCATATACCTACAAACAACCTTGCGATTGTTGCGTGGGGTTATTGTATGCACATATGCAACGTTCGCATTGTTACAACACGGCCGGACATAAGAACTCAGATTTCATCAAAACAGTGAAAATTCATAAATAGAGCTTAACTAAATATTTACCTACATTATAAAATTCTTATAATCGTGATCGATGAAAAGAAAATAATTTAAGTACGCCAGCCATTATTAAAATTTACGTTCACGTAATCGATGTTTCTAATAATTTCATCTATAACACGTGATAAGGCACATTTAGCTCAAATGCCGAAATGAGTTTCTAATGATCAATAAATGTACTTACCAGATTCGTAGTATGGTTGCGATCGGTGTCTGGGCTGTCTGTCTTGCTTTAATGGAGCTGATGGAGCTGGTTCTGGCGGCGACTCCGCCGAACCTTCTGGAGCACTATCAGGACTGCGTCTAGAGACTCCCGGCGCGGACAAATCAAAATCCGTCCGTCTCGCCGATTCGTAGTCAGCGCGTCGTCGTGCCGACTCCGGGTCGAATGCTCGTCGTCCAGAATCGTCGTAGTCTCGGCCGTAGTAACGTCTGTTCGACTCGTACTCGTACGGCCGCTTGCACGACTCAAAGTCGTAGTTGTGACGGCGAGAGTCGTATCGCCATCTGGATGCCTCTGGCGAACGGCGAGTTTCGCGCGATCGACGGCTGCGTTGTGGTGAACGCCTGGCTGTGTCTCTGGGTGTGCAGTATGCTTCTATAAATTCAACCTGGAACAAATAAAACAAAGCTCATTCAATTGATTCAATAATCCAATTACAAACCGTTTAATCATTCTTATCTCGCAGATGCAACGATTTGCGCCGATTAAATCTAAGTAAATTCAAGTAATTAACACTTAAGTTCAAAGGTCCACTTAGGAGTTAATGGATTCCGTGAAATTTTTAAATTTAGGGCCTTTAGCAAAGGATGAATGGAATGAGGGACGTCGGATGCCATGTGACTATTAGTTGGAAAGAAGCCCTTCATCACGAAGGTCGATTATGTGGCAGAGTAAAGTGGTAATAAAATGCAGCGGTCACATATCCAAGGACCGTAACGGGCGGTTAGGCGTCTCTCCCCTCGACCGGGTATCATTACCGGGCCCGTTTGTGTTTATGAGGACGGATATAAAGAATATTATGAGATATTGTGCTTGCATTCGCGATACGATGAGGTGATAACATTTAAAGGCCGAGCCAAATTTAGTCGCGAGACAAATTTTATGGTCAATCTCAGGGAATGTGTTCTGTTGCCCGTTTGACATTAGGTGTCACAGACAGGAAAAATAAATACGATGAGTAGTTTTAACATCTTTCTACTAGAAATTCCAGGTCAATAAGCACGGATTGATCCAATAAACTACAGATAAACAACATGATATTGGGACAAACTCCTCCATAGTCTAACACAAGGTTAAAATAGATATCATGATATTTAATATTTTTGCCATACAAAATGTGCACCCAAAAACTAAAAAATGTACCTTTGTGCTACAGTAACAGCCAAGAAGAATTATATCCTTTGAAAGGAAAATGTATCATTTTAAAGATAGTAAAACTCTTTGTGGTTCGACTTCGGGGGCTCCACTGCCACATCTATTTCTGCCATATAACAGCGGTGTTAATCGCTGCTGTGTTTTGATCTGAAGGGTGTGGTAAGGGAACCATTTGAGGCATTTCAAGTTATTCCTCATGGGTAGCAACACATATGTGGCCGACCTTAGGTGGAACAGTTATCTTATCTGGGGTTCATTACAGGCCATGGGTGGTAGTAACCACTTACCATCAGGTGGAATGCATGTTCGTTTGCTACTTCCATAACATTAAGGACAGTAATCAATCTCGGCTTAGCGATAATGAAGAGATATATCTAAATAAAATGTATGTGTCAAGTCATTAGATCCGGTGATGGGTTCTCGCTTCCGCGCCTCGGGCTGTTGAGGGTTCCTTACGAAGCGCTCATTAAGGGTGAATTTAACACTTAAATTCATTCAGCCTCGAGAGTTGTTTTCGTAAACGCAGAGTTCAGTGTACGATACTTTACGTAATCGTTCGAGTAATCTGATACCAAACTACTTAAACACCCACATACGAAATACCAGAATCAGTACCTACTAAACATTAGACTTACAGGTAAACAGTACAGTTGCACACATAAGTAAGTATAAATTATAGTATAATAAAATAAACATACAGGGTACTCATTAAGCGTTATGGGGGAGACGTTAAAAAGAAAATAAAGGATTGCGAACCGGTTCTACGAAACTGCCCGGAGGCCTGTTCTTTATTCAAACTTTTACCATTCAGAGGAGCCTCATCTGGCGCATTGTTTAACGATTCCTTGCTACGCATGAAAATTTATTTACATAATTAAACATCGGCCGCGCCACCCCCGTTTTGATTTGCGATGTCTACAACGATTTCTGCCAGCCATTTGCATATTTTGCCTCAACGCTTAATTAGAACTCGCAGGAAACTCACTCTATATTTATTTTCTTCTCAATTGAACGAGGACTTCTTCCAAATTTGGAAATGAAGCAAACATCAAAGTCAACCGTTATAGTATGCAAATAAACGTTTACAAAAAATAAACCCGACTTGGCCAAATAAAAGAATCCGACTTAGAAAATATTTGGCAAATCTTATGTAATTGTGCCTATTTAAAAATCAATTCTTCAAGTTTTAATATCGTAAATTGAAAAGATCGTAAACACGCTTACACTCCATCGTATCTTGACGCAGATCATTTTATTCTCCAATTCAAATCAATGCGGCCACTGAATCGGAAGGGTTAGTTTGAGGGGATCAAATTGGATTCAACTCAAGCACACATGTTCTGCCCATTCATCAAGCGTAACGCCTAATGGGGGAATAGTTCACAATTCACTTCCTGTACAACTCATACGGACATGGTGTACTTGTATTGCTAATAGCCGACTTCCTGCCTTAATAGGGAAGTCGGTCAACGCGATCACAACAAGGACCAAATTTTTATTGACATTACCATGTGTACACTTCCGTAGAGAGGGGTTATCGATTACATTTTAAAAATATGCAACTTACAGAACAAAATGTTACCTAGTACAGTAAGGTTAGATTTAACTACGCTTTATTAATTTACTTTATACTACGCTTGTTTTAAATACTTGAATATTGTTAAATATAATAATTTTAATGCAAAGTAATATTATAAAACTGAGACTATTGTTTACTTGTTTATTTGAACGCACTAATAACTGGAAGTACTAGTCAAATCTGTATTTCTAACGAGACAGGCCATTTAATATAAAAAAAAACAATTTATATTGTTTTCATCGAATGTACCACATGAAACCGCTGAAAAACTGTTCTCATTTACCACAGAAATTGATAAAGCTTCGTTTTATTCTTTACAACATTGAATAAATTAGATAACGAGTGAAGGATGAAATACCATAAATGTATTCAATGATCTAACCAATCAACGTAGTTATTTTAATTCAATCCTATCAAACTAATAAGGAAGTAAATAGTTGGTACACGTGTTTATAATACGTACAACTAACGGAGGTCAACATTGCATTTCATATGTGAACAGAACGTATGAGTCATGATAACGCATATCTAATCGAGGATAAGCAATCAAGTGGTCGAATACCTAATATTGAGTTTTACTCATGTTTTCGTCAGTGTCGTTATGCTAATTATTTGAATCATCAATTAAATAAAATTGCTAAGGCCGTGACTTGCAAACATTTTACTTATACAGTGCAACCTATAGATGCTTTAGTTCCACCTAGCAACAATAAATATGTAAAACGTGAAAAAATCTTTCGTTAGACGTTTCCAGTGTCGACACAATTGCCTATTTCTACTTAATATCAAAGCGTTAAGAGATATACTTTCACGAGGCATTTCAACATAGTCCTCCAAGATACTAAAGCATCAGTGGCCTACCTTAAATAGGACTTTATTACTATTTTATATGACAACATCTTACCATCAGATTAACTGTATGCTCGTTTTTTATTTTAATTTATTAAAAAAAAATTGATTAAAAGAAAACAGAATTAACAACATCTGCAATGAAATTAGTACGAGTACCTATTTAAGTTTTAATGTCAATGGTGTAAGATATAAACAAGACTATATTATATTTTAGTTACTCGAATTATCAACATATAAAGAGACCAGATAAAGAACATAAAAGTGATATTCCATATCGATTTTGCATGTTATCGTAAGATTTATCTATGACTATGAGTAGTATTATCATCATTGACAAGGCAATATTGCTTGCTCTTAAGATTTTTTAAACCTATAAACAAATGTTACGGCTACAGAAGGTCGACTTCTTTAAAAGGCAATTATTTATATCATATTAATAACTTCAAACCATATCCAAGTGATAAATTTATGTTTACTTTAAAAAAACTAGTAAAATTTACTAAAAAAACGTATCTGACTAGGAACTGCTATTCAGTCAGAATGCATATATTATTTATATTTAACAGAGCGTAAGTAACTATTCACACAAATTGTAGAACATAAAAAATTTAGATAATATGCAAATAAATCCAATAAATTTAAGGATGTCAAAAAATAAGTAGGTACATTATAAATAGTGAATAAATCCTTTGTTCTTTCACGCAACATTGTATGTACGCAAGCACTAATTGTTGACAATAAACGTAAACGAGAATATAAAAGCCAATGTCACGATATAAAGAAAGTGTAAGCTTTCGACGATTCCGGGTTCGCCCGCAATGAGTAAGCCGAAGAGTATGAAGGATGTGGAACAAGACGTAGCTTTCAGACGGCATATGACTCACCGGCCGGGCCTAATGTATTAATACCGGAGACACGCCTCTCGGCGTCCCGGCCCAAAATAGTACGCTTAGTGTCGCGTGACATACACAAAAAAACCGTCTTGTAGGTCAATTTGCTTGCTTCGAAAAAATTCCATCAACAACAGATTCAGACGTTTGTCTAAAGTTGACGTTGGTAAGCACTTATACAAACATTTCGTGTAAATTTAATTAACGTTCTCAAACGATTGAATCTAAACAAAACGTATGAAATTTTTCCATATATGTTGTTAAAATAGCAAAACACATAGATAAAAAATTAGGATATGCACGAGACTAGAATGATTCATTAGCGTCTGCCGCGTACTTTGTTTACGATAGTAACTATGACGCCAAACTACATCGTTATTTTAACAACGCATTCTTAAAATATGTTTAATACTAACTACGTTTAATTATAAAAATCTAATTTACTTACTTTTTTTTGTTTGTATTTGAGGACTTAAACGATCATAACATATTAACATGTTTATTTGGTATTTCCTGATACAATAAGACGAAATAAAAAAATATGTATAGTCCAAAAGTTTGTCAACTGTCGAAAATCTAATCAAATGATTCGAATAAAACAACTAAGAACAAAGCTGTAAAAAAGAAACAAAACAACAAACAAAAGCATGCAATTGACACTGGAATATTTCAGTGTGAATCTAGAAAAAGCAGTAAGCCTCGTTAAAACTGAACTGCGTCGAGTAGACAATTGGCACGGTCATTCCTACACCGCCAACCTCTGTCTGGTCACGTTCTGCAAACCAGAGACCGCAAACAGGCCCCGTGCAACCGAATTAAACAGATTGTTTTTTATTTTCACTTTCATACGCAATACAAGGCGTGTTTTTCAATTATACGATACCCGGTAACTTATATACCTACCGGGCATGCATTTTAAGGAGTCATATAATAAAGTGAAAACAATAATTTTGGAATGTTCGCTGTCCTTATTAAGAGCTATTTTAATGAGGAAGTGCCTTCATAAGAGCTTACTTAAAGCGTTAAACTCACTTGTCTAAATTAGACACACAATTGTTGCAAACGACAAAACAAGCGGAGGAAGGAAATAAGCTTAATTACTAAGTTGCCAGTCCGAATCCAAAGGGCCGGGGGCTCCTCAAGTAGACCCTTACAAATGTTTCAATGAAGGGAGCAATTATGGAAGAATTTTCGGCACTTTCTCAAGAATTATATTGCTCTTAAAATAGGTATATTATCATTAAAATTATGATTCTAATCTGATCTGTATTCATAAAGCCGTTAGTTATAACAGCAAAATAACATAATTTTGAATATAATTTTACGAAGCTATAGAAGAAAATCTGTTTCAGATAAATTATTGCAACTGACAAGAACTCAAAAGCACGGAAACAGATTTCGAAAACTTGTTTGGCACGTATCGAACATCTGTCGTTAAGTCCGTCAGTGCGACATCTTTTGTTCCATTTTCTTTGTATTTTTCGTTAAAGCCTATATTTACTTATTTTTCTGCTCAGAAAAATAAGCATTAGTAAAAATTGCTTAATAAGTCATAAGAGCGTAAGAACTTACATTTTAGCCCAAATGCCGATCGATCGACGAATAACAGCAAACGAATGTTTGCAAAAAAATGATGAATCATCATTACGAGTCTCAGTAAGTTTAAGAGACTGTTCGTTTAATTGTTCAATAATAATTCATAATGTATTTAATTTACTTTAAATATAACTATTCTAAAATGAAGTTGTGATCCGATCGTGAAGTTGGAAAAGAATTATCTATTTTTAGCTTTTATTTACGCTTGTTGAAGTTTTTCGAATCAAAGATTGCTCCTGTGTATCGAAACAAACTTTGCTCTTTGAACTTGTAACTGAGTTAACTTAACCCGAGGGATAGACGGCGCATTCTAATCAATATCTACTACTGTTTCGATTTAACTTCGGATTTATTTATAGAGTTCTTAGCAATGTTTTATTGTGTTTTATTTAGTATTTAGAGGTTAGAAATTTGAGGGATTTTCGGCTACATCAGGAAAACGATTTAATAGCGATATTTCTTGTTTCATGCTAGGATTGCCGAGTGCCATGATTACGATCATCAATCATGATTTGAACGTAAATAAAATATAGTGGGAGAGCCGCCGATGTTTAAGATATGTTTGATTTGAGATTATTTGCACCAGTCAAGGCGACGAGACTGGATATTTTATTGAAATGTATGGCTCTTTCTCTGTTATTATTAGTATTATTCGTTGTTATTTTTTTGCTTCATATGTTTCTGGACTTTCGTTTTACTTGACTTGGCTTGAAAGTATAGAAGAATACGGAAGAAATATTGTCTTTTACATTTAAGATCTTCCTATTTTATGAAAATATGCCTTGTAAGTTCAGGTGACGTATATTCTTACGTTTTTACTTTTAGACTCTGGAAGGTCATGCGCCTCCTGGCCCATGGACTGCATATCAGTGCAGAATAGCGTACTGACGAGATCTATTGGAATGCCTGTGGTTATCTACAAACGTCTACGTTTACTGTAATTGTTGTTAATCATCAATCAAAATTAAACATAGGTACAAAATAATACAATGTACATACGGTTGTTGTAAAATATAAAGACTGAATTAAACTGTTTTAATTAATTGTATGACAAAATAAAACAATAACATCGCACGGACCTTATAAATCACCGTAGAAATTAAGAAGTGGGACTGCTTAATAACTTAAAACTAAGCTCAAAACAATGCAGAGACCTTCACAAGGCAGGTGCCAGGTACAACATAGGTGCTTACTCAATATAGGAAAGTTTAAACTGTGAGATTACGCAAAACATTCCATTGGGTATAGATATAGTGGATTGGTAAACAAAACATTCAATTAATAACATCAAACTAAACAATAGTGAAACAAATTCAATGACAAATCAAATAATTAGTAGAAGATGCATTTATAATTGTTAACCTGCGGAATGATAACATAACAAGGAATAGGGAACTCACCACATGTACAACCAAAATCCACTGGGCAATCTGTTTCATTTTGGACATCAACTTCTTGTTAGAAGGCATTGTTAGAACCAATAATATAACTATGTAAGGAATTCACAAATAGCATAAGACGATCATCAACTTTATCGACCGTTTCACTAGTGACACGCACACACATAAACCGTAAAACTAGAACTACCACTACACTTTCACGCAAACTTGTTCCTGTTGGCTGTTCAACATACACTAAATGTTTGTAAGAGTTGCTTATCTCGTCAGTTCCCGGTTAAGTCTAGGCGTTTTGCAGTAAAATCTGCGATATAAACGCCTAAAACAGTTCGGTTGCCCACTTGACGAGTCCAACTGTAGACTGACAACACTGCTCAAACACTATACGCGAATGTGTAAAACGGTGACTCATCGCCCCGCATACTGTTTACCGAGGCTTGAGTCATCGCGCGGTGGAAATAACCTGACAGCGTTGCAGCGCTACAGCAAAACACCACGACGACAACGGGTATAAACCGTCCGCATTTCTAAAGCGCTTAAGTGCTTTGTTGTACGAAACCGACTCCATTAATACCTCGCAGTCGCACGTGTCCCTCGTTTTGCTTAGTTATTTTGAGTTTTATTGTAAAGAAATAAGGTGCAATGTATATAATTTGTGAAAGGCGCCGGGTAACGAAACGTAAACTTTCGCGTTTGAAATTCGACTTGTTATGTTGGATTACGACTCGACTAGGTCGAATGCCGTTTTGAGGTCGTTTACGCGGTAGATACGCTCGCGCTGGTCTCTTTGGGACAATGATAAAAGACTGGAATGGAATGAGTAATCGAGTTGTATTTGGAATGTCGCCTTGATTTCTAATGTCTAATTAAAATATTTACAAGCAATACAAATGATTGTAGCAACCGCGTTATTAATTATTGATTAACTATAAACACGAACAAACTTAAGTATGTCACCATAAATAGGTAGCGCTATTCTATTGACTGCCATATCGAGCTGACTGTTCATAAGTACAACACTTGTCGTCATTCGTCGTCCACTTTGTTTTTTCAAATGTATTCTATCGCTGTTTCAGTAACCAATGGGCATGTTGTTGCTACCATATGGTAAGTGACCACTGCGCCAACGAGCCCTATAAAATTACCCCGAAATATTATTATTCCGTTAAGCCAAAATAGGATTAAATACATTCCTAGATAGAATCGGCATCAGGATTTAGCGGAAACGTCTGGTACCTACAAGTAAAATATCACTTATCTACCACGCTCTTGAAACCGAAAAATAGCAGCGCTTAATGTGTTGTTTTATACCAGAAATACCTTAAAGGTTGTGGCTATGCAGTCGAACTACGAGGGTCGCTACCAACTTTAAACTCTACCACTCTTACTGTACTCTTCTAGAAAAGATTATTGCTCGCAAAGTACACAAGTAATGGTATTTAGTAACATCAACTCATACACTGCATGAAAGGTGTTTTGATATAGATTTTTATTGTTACCTACAATTTTTCTGAACCCAGCAATCGAGCAAAAAATATTTGCATTGCAATATTTGCATACAACATTGACGTAGAACTGAATGCAAAACAAAAGCCTTCGTCACTACATTACTTTATAAGTATGTTATATAAGTATAATTAAATTATATT
>DWNY01000757.1:0-14648 GCA_018250635.1 Telegonus apastus | reverse complement strand
CCCGAGAAACCAATCCCCCAAATCGCTGTTGCCGCAGCCACATCACTTCCCGCGCTAGATTTATTAAGGCAATTAAACTTGGCGCAAGTTGACAGTTTTTTCCTTTGTTTCGGGCACTTTAATGAGCGCTCCGAGTCGTTCCGAATTAAATTCCGACCATCAAATATTTTCATTGCCACCCGAGTCGCCGCACTGCTTAAAATTCAGTTGTGTTGTACAAGTACTTACCTGTTTTGTAACTTATTACCAATCCTCTTTGTTCTTTTGAGATAAGATAAGGGGTTTAGTTTATAATAACAAATTAGCAAACGAGCATGGAGCCCACTAATTGTAAGTGGCCACTGTTGCTCAAAGACATCTGTAATCAAGCCCAGATAAGATAAGAGGTCTATCTGACTTCGATCGCACATGCGTTGCTACTCCTGAGTTCGAACTCCTTGAAAATGGTACATACTTTTATAACGCCGTCCAAACTAGAACACAGCTGCGCTAGACATTGCTATTATTATGGAGAAACATGTTTAGCGGTGGTGCTGCCGGAGTCGGACCACCGAGGATTCTACAGACTTTTCTCTATTTTCGGGTTTTATGTAATCTTTTCGGCTTATTAGCCTTTTTATGCTGAGTAAAAATTATTCGCCGTATATAACAAGGACAGGAACGCATTCGCAGAAGTTAGCCCTCAGAGGATTAAACTTGAACAAAATAGCATATACATATTATGTTTATTGTATTGTATCCCTTCAAATGGAATGCAATTTTTTTTAAATAGTCAAAATAATCCTGCATATAATTACTATCATGCAAATATGAACAACCTTTCAAGTAATTAAAATCAAAACTTAACTACTGTAAAATATTTTCTTTACTAGGTATCAAAACAATCAAAGCAATTTTAGTAATTGTGTTTAATCAACAAGGAATTGAATCGGAAGGAAGTATTGGTGTTGCTCAACTTTCACGCAAACATTTTTGTTACTTATCTAAAACTTACTGTTCAGTCTACACCAGTCCACTGCTGGACATAGGTCTCTCCCAAGGCACCCCACTGAGCCCAATCTTCGGCTCTCCAAACTTCTCACTATGACCTAAAACTTATTATTATTTTATTTTTATTCGTTCACAATAACAACCTAAGTAAACAGCAAAATAAAACAAGCCTAAAAAAATAAAAAATAAAACCATACTACATAAAAACCAAAACACTTAAGTCTAACTTCAAAACTTGAGTCAATCCTCGAAAAATATTCCCACAAGTCCACAAACTTATTTCGTTAGCCCGCCTCGTTACTCGAAGGCGAGTGATCCAAAATTTCGCCCTCGTTATAATCGGAAATCGAAATTCTAACCGTCTTACTTTAAGTCCTAAACAATCTTCTACAACTTTTTAGGGTTTTGTATTCAAAAACCCTATCAAGCGCTGTCTGTCCGTCTGTCACAGGACCCTATCCCTTGAATCGCGATATTTAAACCACCACTATAACAACAATTACTTAATGTAATAAAAAACTAAAAATAAAATAAGTCCCATAAAATAAACTGATACATGTCGGCGTTTTTCAGTTTATCCATTAATCCGTTTCTTAATTTTTCTTGCAATGTATGTGCTTCTATAGCTGATATGCTATCATATACTAAAAATATGTTACAGAACCCCTCACGTGCGAGTGTAACTCGTACTTAGCCAATTATTTCTTCCATCGGGAATTTCCGCCGAAAATTCCCACCGAATCGAAAACTTACAAGCCGGTACAATCTGCTTAGCTTTCGTAATCAGCTCAATTATGGACTTCATTTTCATTCGTAACAAGGAGATTTCTCTTTTAATGTCTGCCACGGATTTGATTTTTGTGACAAAGGAATCTTGGAATGATGACAGGTGAAATTTTTATTCTAAATAATCCTGATTCTATTTAATATAGTCAATAAAATAAAATGTTACAGTAAAGTAATGTTCTGTATACCTCTAGCATAACAGACACATTTCAAAGTCAATTTTGGCAATCTGACATGCGAGATAACATTAAAACCTAATATTCTATAAATGGATTTACAAATAGAAATTAAACTACAACGCAAAAGCTTTGTTGTAATTACTTTATACTATACTTACTTGTACAAATTTTTAAGCCAATTTCTCAATCCTAACTACTATATTCTTACTATTAAAAACGCGAATGTACATATACACATTAGAGCAAGTGAAGCCGCAGATAAAAACTAATATATGTTCTGTGACCTATAAGTATATACTGAAGTCTAATAGACTGGCATACGGTATGAGGTTTTTATTTATTTATTCTAATTTATAATAACGTTACGCAGTATCTAAACTTGATCTTCGTGAGGTGCAGTGCATTTACATAATATATAACGGCTTCAGGTAGATTTGAATTGTTTTTGCCTAAGCTTATAACACTAAAAGCTAAGGCTTGTGTATGTTCCTAGCCCAAATAAATCCTGATAAGTACAAGGTACCTCGTTAGCATGAAACAACATGACCTGAGTTTAATCTACGTAAAGAAATAAATCACGCATATTGAGCCGTTTCATAAAGGGCAGACATTGTAAAATTAACCCTCTCAGAGCAACATTAGCTCCGAACAACGTAATTAGTCCCCTTCATCGCAATATCTCATCAGAAGTTTGAAGACCGACCCTCTAATTATAATTCCATCGATTGACCCTCCAGCCCTTGAAGGCCGCCGGAGTTCGAAAGTCAAATTATAGATGTAAATGCAATTTAGTTAGAATGGCTCTTTACCTTTGCTGGTTTATCTTGGCCCCTGAATATTTGACACTGGAAGATCAATAAGAGGACCCAACAGTCGCATTATTAATGAGGTAAATAGGAAACATCTTGAAATTCGACGATTTATAAGATTCTAGAAGTGACAATTAACCCTATAAAGATGACTTCTTCCACAGCAGTAATCATTGGCGTTAAGGTACACAATAAAAATACGCTTATTCTGCTATTGAACCAATAATCTACAAATATTTCTAACATATTTAAACCCACGAAAGAATTCGGAACAAATTAATTTTAATAAAATTTTACTTGTTAAAATTTGTTCTAGAACACTGATAAGATAAATATAATTATTTATATTTAAACTCCTTGGACTTTTTAAGATCTATTCCATTGAACTTTGTATCTTCAACTCGAGGGAGCGGGTCATGCCTCGGTAGGTGCCGACGCGGTCTCTCTTCCGCCTCGTACCGATATTCAAAAACTTCCAAGAACCTCCGTGCGTAGAATAAATATTTACCTACTTTCATTGATACTGTTGGCAGTGTTGTTGTTATTTTAAGCTGATGGAATAATCGCAATTTATCTTACCGCATCTATGACAACGATCAGCTTTCTCCTATACACTTGGAAGTAGTTTTTCTACAGGTAAAGGTTTCTAAAATTGAACAAACTTTTTCTTATGGCAATATTTTTGTGATCAACCATCAACATATTTTTGATTAATTTATATTAACAGATCATTTCCTGTAACATATATCATTACGTCTTCTTTTACATACGTCAACAGTGATATTAACTATTACGTAAGTAATTTTCTTACACTAACAAGATATTTAATAATAAGGAATTAATTACCAATTGATGATAATGCTGTATACTTATAACTTAGGTAGTATTCAGCCCCAAACCTATTTACTTTGTGCCGGCTATAAAGAGAAAATTTTGTCGCGTTGTAATGTGTTCCCAAATTCCAAATGGCTCGTTACGTTTAGTTCGCGACCGACAATGAGCCACCCTCAGATAATGGGCGAATAATGACGCGGTACTTATGAGAATGTTTTAAAGACTCTCCCACTTTTATGTAATGTACAAATATACGATTGAAATTATAATAATGCTGAGATTTTCAGAAAGCTATTGCCAAGCCAAAGCAATTTTGCTACTGAGGCAAGGTTTTGATTGAAACAAACAACATCGGAAGGAGGCCATGATCTTGATGTCTGTAAAACAACTAACATTTTTGGTTTGAAAGCCTCTAAGATGCACAGACAATTACAATGTATAAAATATCAAGAAAATAAAGCTGACTGTTACAAGTTACAAGTAACTGGATACACATAATGATGTTTGCCATGAAACAAAAATTCACTGGATCGCTTCCGATTAAGTATAGATCAAAGTTGCGGAATTTTAATAAATTAAATGTGAATACAAACTACAGAACAATTGCAAAAGTCATATTAATACCCAGTTCAAATATCTAAACAAAAAGGAGAAAGCAATTTTATCCACACTGCTGTTTCAAAATTTAATTTTCAATTCCACATTTATTCACTCGGTTAATCTTTCCACAATTTTCTACAATGGAATTGCCGCATTTGTTTCTGTTAAATATTTCATTTATCATTTAACTGTACAAAGTGAAAATTATACGATTAAGTGAACTGTAAGCGGTTGGCGTTCATAATTAGGAAAATTGTTCGTAGTTTTTTTATAGTTTGGAAGAAGCAAACGAGCCTACGGTCCCCCTGATGGTAAATGTTCACTGCTGCCCATGAACATCTGTAATCAACCCGAGATAATATCAAAGTATGACTTTGATCTCATCCTATCTTTAGGTTGACCACAGACGCGTTGCTACCCCTGAGGACTAAGTTGGAAAGCCTCAGCAATTTATATCTCCCTATCTACATGTATTTCTACTACATTATTACATTTAATCGCATTACATTACATTATATTATATTATATTATATTACATTACATTACATTAAATGATTACCCTTTAGATCCGAACACAGCAGCGCTTAACACTGTTATTATTAGGCAAAAACAGGTGTGGCGGTGGTGCCGTAGTCGAATTACATAGTTCTACCATCTTTTAATATAACCGTATTATTGATATTTTATAAAAATATTTCAATAAAAATTATTGTAATGTTAAAAAATCGGCTTTTAATCATTTATTCTCGGATTTCTTCGATTAGTTGAAATCAGATTCTCTGTACTTTTTAAAGCAGTCCTGTCAAAACCAGATGTCTTTGCACGTTTGTACCAATTATTATTCAATTCGGATAATTAATTCTTCTACTACTTAATTGTAGGTAATCAGAAGTTATTGAAATATGAAAAAACACTTCTTGATTGCATTTTAACCGTAAACATGTCTGTTATCTGTTGAAAATATAAATTAATTAATCCAATTAGTCACGAGTAGGGATGCTAAATAAACACTCCATTTAATGTCAAACGGTTTAAAAAAGTAATTAAAAATCTGTTCGCGGCAAATAGACATCGCGAGACCGCTAGAAAGCAATGTTTATGTACCATCAAAAAATCTTTCAAAATTCGTATATACACGTAGTTATTTATAAATACTTAGGCCGATAGATATTTTTAATGAATTAGAAATTCATGATTTCTGACATTCACGTAGTGATGTACCCATGTAATATACAATTTACCCATGAGCCAAAAAATAAATCAACATCTAGCATTTAGAAGTGTATTTCACCTTTTTTCTCGAGAGGAAACCTTAAAAAGGTACCCATTGACGTGGAAGCGACGCCGAGTAATGTGGGATTCTTACCCAGCAAAATCCCCTTGGTGGTCGTCCTCAGCGCTGCAAAGAGGACTCCTGGATCTACTAAGGGACGCAACCAGAATTCTCTGAGCGCGTTGCCCCGCCTGACTCCATCCAGGTTAGTGTTACGCCTAGTCGCCATTTACGACTGGCAGGGGATACCGTAGCCCTATTTAGGAATCGAATCCAATACTTTGAACGTCTGACCATGAAACCGTATACGTTAATTGAACCTCATCTGTACATAACAGACTTGGCTAAGCACAGTTTCCGTGCGATCCAAGTGTGATTCACCTGAACATAGCGTAACATTTCATTGGAAAACCGCCCTAAAAATACGCTCTACGTATCCGCAATACCTGTTGGTCCTAACAAACTTGTTACGATTTTTGATTGAAAAAATTTCAATGCGCCGACGATGTGCGGACTTTTCGCCGTTGTCGGAATTTTCGGGAATTTCGGGGAGTTTTTGCGACTATTCCGCACCGATATCCACTGAGAGATGAAATAATTTTGAGCATCGAGATTTTTTTTATTTTTTCCGTTTCTATTTTGTATTTCCGATGTTCAACCAATATGTGGGAACGGAAAAAGCGTTGTGACTGAAATTTAAAAGAAATAAATAAAGTTGGCAAGTCATTGTGTCGAAACTGTGGCGGAACCGCAGCCATATATTGCAGCAGCAAGTTTTATCTAGTTTTAGAATAAAAAAGAGGTGGTTTTCGGGAGTTAGGTCAACGCCAACCCATTACTGCTAGTGGGCAGTGGCTCGGGTCTTCTCTTAGAAGGGGGCTTACGCCACAATCACCGGGAAGATCAAGCGCGAATTGGTTGACTTTGCATTGCCTTGAGCACTTTTTTTAAAGAACTCTCTGATCTGTCTTGTAAGCTTTCCAACAATTATTTACTTCACCAATTTGTAGACCAAGTGATAGTTAATTTGTTATACGTAAATATTTTGAAAATTTAACGTACACGCCTGGGTTCCTATCTCAAATCTCCAATTGAGAGCTCGAGTTTCAATCAGTACAACTAGACTACTTTTAGACTACGGTCTGTAGTTAATTACAAACGTCGTTGATGAAAATAAGTTATTGGGAAGAACTTACAAGCATACAGGCGTCCTGGCGAAGTTTTTTTCGCTGTTACAGCAAGTTATTATTAATGTCTAATATTCACTTATGGGAGCCCTATGGCTCTCGAATGGCCCATTGATAGCCAGGAATGCACCTTGTATCACCTGATTGACATGCAGAGTTTCAATCATTCATCACTACCACTTCTTTCATCGCATGTATGTGTATGCATACAATAATCTGTTGTTAAAACCTAAATATCGATTACTTCAGTCAAAACCAAGTCCATCAATGGAATTAATGAAATATAATCAATTTTTACGGACTGTATAGAAATAAAACTAAATCGTTTTTGACGTGCCTAAAATACCCATTTCTTAACAAAGACACTCAAGTATTATTGCCTTAAAACAGAAATCGTAAAACAAAACAAAAAGTAACAATTAAATACACCACAAAACAATTTACGCGGCGCTCGAACGCCGAAAACAATATAATTTCACACTCGAGCACCACTTTGCGATTCCGACCGAAAAAATGGTACAGTGGGAATAATTCCCTGAATCAATAACGAAGAACCCAAGGTTCTGTACTTGGATGGGACCCAAATAGGGTTGCCAGATTGCGAACAGAAATTTAGGGATATAAATAAATGTAGTGAAATATGGGAAATATTATTTAGGAACTACAGTCCATTAACATTAAAAAACGTTAGTTATTTTTCAAATTTCATTTAACTTTAATAATATTATAATCAAGGGAATCTGTCAACAAGAAGTGGGAAGAACTATGAACAAGAAGAAAATAATAATAAAACTATTAAAATAATATTTACAATTTCAAATGGTGTTTAATCAGATTCAGGATATATTTTATTATTTGTTTATACTTTCACCGAATAAACAATCCTTTCTTTCTCTCTTTGTCTCGTTGTCGTATATGAAACAATACATAAAAATGTGATTAAAAAGTTTTTTCCATGATACATAACTGTTATTAGGACAGTCCAGTGAAGATGGAGTGTTTTGGCAACCCTAGACCCAATATGCATTATATTTTTACGATCTCTTGCCGTTTGCATGGAATATCCACAAACCGACTTTAATATGCTCCGTCTAGCATCTTTATTTCGATTACAATAACGCTCATTTTTGCATGTCAGAACCTTAACAGAGGTACATATTGTGGTAGGCTCGTCCTAGTTTCATTTAGGCTTTGTTTTAAAATTCCTTCGCCTTTGCCAAATGTGGCGGATGGCGAACGGGGTCAAGTGAAGCCTTCTCGGTTGCTCGCCTTCCTTTATGGTGTAGAACCATGGATGTTTTGACGACATGCCAACTGTCAAATGAATTTTCCACTGAAACGAAATATGGTCTTATATTTTATTCGCATACGCTGGATGGCAGTCTTTGGAACCGTTCTTTTATATAGACGCCGTTGTATACTTTATTCATTACGATAAGCTCTGTATCGTTGGTCTCCTCTCAATTAGGTTTTAGCCATAAGAACTTTACAAGGTTAATCAAGTGCGTAATGGTAGTTAATACACCTTTATGAAGTTCGTATATAGGTTTTGTTTTGATTCATCATTAACGCATGTAATAAATCAATAATAATAAGTACTACATTGCCGCCGCAATCGTTTAATGTCCCACTGGCACGGGTCTGATCACACAACTGGAGGAGGCTTGGAGCGTTCTCCAGCCCGCTGCCCCGTTGCGTGTTGGTGAAGAGGGTTAGTGGTCTTCCCGTGTCGGATGTTTTCAAACGACGAGGTTTCAGACGAGGTTTAATGCATGCTATCCAACGATAACAACTGAGACTGTCGGCTTAACGTACACTCCGAAGAATGGATGCGCATAGATGTCTGGCACCAGCGGTCACCTATCCAACTAATGACCGTGACCGACGTTGCTTAACTTCGTTATCGGTTGAGGTCTATACAAGCCGCGGGACTACGCGCGCTTCACTTACATAATATCGACTAACTAGAGGTGATAAGAACAGATACCAGAGATTGTGGTTAGAACCCCGTAACATCAGATTGAGGGCTGAATTATTTTTATTGTAAATCACTTCATTTAATTCCAGCAATCAAGAATTTAAAAAAATATAAATAATAAGAGAAGTGATAGTTTAGTGGGATATTTACGCAAATAAAATATTAATGGATTCATAATAATACTAGTGCCTCATGCCTACCATCCTTTTAACGGATATCAGAAGTATACATTAGCAAGAGCACAGTCAAAGAAAAGAACAAAGAAAGGAAAAACATTATTAGTAGAAGGTCCCACGGAGCAATATTATTCGTGGGCCGGCGGCCGCCAAAACCAATATGGTCCGTAATCCCAGCACACATAATGTATTTTTATTCCTCGATTTTTCACTCCAATAGACAGAAGCAGGCCCACAAGTAAACGTTTTTGTTTTACCGAAACTATCTGAGTAAACAGAGGCGATGTTGGGAAAATAAGATTATTTATTTACGGAGCTGAATCTGTGGTTTGACTGAATGTCGTCAGATTTCCATTAAGAAGTCCGAGGTTATTGTTATCGTAGCTCCGCCAGCGCCTGACTGTTCAGTGTTGGTGGTTAACGGAACTTTTAGAAGAATGTTTCCAGTTACATTTACTTATCTCGGATTTATAGAAATCATCTTCTAATGGAGCAGAAATAAATAAAGAAATGATGTTTTAAATACAAAGTTTTGTTCTTTGATTCTATTCTATTCATTTGGATGAAGACAAACACATTACGTGTCTAGTAACAGTTAAATATGTTAGAGCCTTATGTGGACCACCATTGTCGACTCCGCAGGCACCACCTCCTATTCTGCCTTATAACAACAGTGTTCAGAGTTGCTGTTTTCTGGTTTGTAGGGTGTAATAAGGAAAACATACATATCCAAGGCGTTCCAACTTAGTCCTCAGGAGAAGCAACGCGTCTGTGGCCGACGGCAGGCAGAACTCCTAAACATATCTGAGTTTGATTACAGATGTCCACACGCGGTAGCGGCCAAGTACCATCAGTTGGACTGCAAGCTCATTACAAGCTCGTAGAAAACGAAGCTGCAAGCAGTTCAGTTCGAGCTGCAAGCAAAAAAAACAAAAAACAACTAGATTGCTAGCATTACATAATTTCAGTACCGCGAGAGACGCTTGGCCAAACTTAATTACACCCCGACGGCCGTGTCGCGCGGAGGCAGGAACCATCACGTATTCCATTGAGACTATCCCTTTGTGCTTAAGATATCTAAAATTTATTTTACGGCTCCATATAGTTTGCAAACAGTAGGCGAATAAAATGTATGTGGTTTTGTCTCTTGAGATATACCTATCAGAAAAGCATTTTAAATTAAAAAATCTTTTATTGTTAGGATTCAATTCCAAATGAAATGTGAATTACAATTTGCCGAAGCTGAAATAGTACCCAGCTTATTTTTACCGCGTTATACTCTCTACATATTTTCATAATTAATCAGTGATTTAAACTATCAAATACATCGATAGTTTGAAATTCGTAATTTTTTTTGTAGCTCTACTTAATTGTGTAAATTAACGGAGACGATAACCTTAACACTAATATACGAAAGCGACGGTGACCTATTATCATCAAACGATCCATGAATTTGTTAACTAGTAAATAAAAAGATCAGATCAGATGAGCAGTGATAGCCTAATGGTTGAAACTCATCCTGTCAATCGGATAGTCAGACGTTCAAATCCCAGGCACATCGTGAGGAAACCTGCACATCTGTGAGTTCTTAAAAAAAAAGATCTCGAAGGTGTGTGAAGTCTACCAATTAGCACTTAGCCAGCGCGGTGGACTATAGCCCAAGCCCCTCTCTGAGAGGAGACCCGTGCCCTGCAGCCCTGCAGCAGCACACGTAATAAAAAGATCATAACACAATAAATATATATAGACACTTAAATTTTATGAAAGATACAGACAATATTGTCCGTAAACATAAATATCATCCGTTGGCTACCGGCTCTCATGAATGCTTCATAGTTGCTTCATCGTATTCTAACTTAACGACCATTGCGTAGATTCCATAAACTCGTGGGTAACTGTGGCCGGTTTATGAGTTTACGTGATTTTACGACTATTAGTTAAAGTCCATACTATTAGCGTTACTGAGATAGCATTCATTGCCTACAATGTAGTACGGCTACAAAGTTACGTATTAATTTATTAGATATCTGCTTTGTCAACCCTTTGTACCGTGATACGTACAAACATTAATTTATACTAATGACTGGACTACAAATGTTTTAAGCTCTGTAGTGCTGGGCTGGGCTGGGATTATTATTCAGCGGCCAATTAAGCAATTGGTTCCGGTTGTATTAGGTTACCTGTTGATAAATGTCATTTGATACTAACTAGTTAATCTGTATATATAATAAGATTGTAACTCGCTTGTTGTGTGTTTAAATTCAGTTGCCACCAAAACTATTGAATGGAATTCATAGGAATAAAAATATTTTTATAGTATGTATCTTAACTTTACACTTATTTCATTAAAATTTATCAGAAGTAGCTTACGTCGAATTATCTACAAACATGAACATAATATTTCTACCGTAGCGGACTACATGGACATGGTTTGCATGGTCAGCTAGTTCTTTACAAAGGATTGGCCACTAACCCTTATCTTTTAAAATTGCAATCGTGAACTAGCATTCAAATAACATCCAAGTGGTTTTTTTCGTGTTTTTCAAAGCATATTTTCAGTGCCTCACCGACTTCCAGAAATGGAAAAACTTTATAGAAGGAAGAACGTATGACGCATGAACGCATCTGGAATAAACTCCAAATATATTAGAATTGTACTCGAAATCAATCATAAGTGCGCAGGTCTCTTTAAAAACCTAAATATTTTTATTTTTAAGTGCTATTCAAATCTAGTAATTTATGTCAAGAAATCAATTTTTTGAATCGATAAATTAACAATTCAATCCATCGTCACCAAACTTGTAAAACTAATCAACGTACCTATAAATTGGTAAGTTGGTTTATAAGAAAATAATTCATGCCGGCAAAGTTACATTACCACTTTACCTGCGTTATGTGTGCGACATTAATTACAATTAGGGAGGGCAAAACTCCCCAACTGTAACTCTTGGGAACTATATATTAATTAAAATCTATCGGCAAGTTTATTTCACGTCAGTTTTGTTCTTGCCCTGAAGGCAGTGGTATTCAAGGTATAAGCCTACAGTATGTGCATTTATAAAGTTAAATAAAAGAAAAAAAAGGCAATTTCTAATATCTGTCAACTGAAAAGAAAAAATGCGAGGCCATATACAATACCAATACCCATATTTTAAAAGGTACTAAACCGATTTTGGTGAAACTTTGGCTATTTGCTAAGTTGAAATATACTTGATAAAAATCAAAGATGATCACATTACCTGTACATGTATTTTCGGCGATCATTCTACTATAATTAAAGGTATTCAGACTTATCCAAGGAGTGCCAACTTTGTCCTCAGAGATATTTGTGACCAACCTCATGGAGGGTTTTAACCTTATTTGGAGATCGAAGATATCTATGGAAAAAGTGGTCAGTTACTATCAAGCTCGTTTGGGTCTTAATTTTATTATTATCTGTATATATAATAAAAATGTATGTCGCGCTCGTTGTCTGTGTGTTTAAAATTACTTGCCGCCAAAACAACGGGATTGAATTCAAGGAAATGCAGATTCCATTACACGAATATTATATTCGTAGTATGAATATTAATTCATACTACGAATCTTAACTTAATACTTACACTTAATTTCATCAAAATCGAACCATTCTATCAAAAGTTATTACAATTTAAAATCAGAAGTAACTTTTCTTATGTCGAATTCGGTGTACAAATGGTTCATCGCCGTCTTCTAAATACAAATGGCAGAACAATTCGCCTGGTCAGCTAGTAAAATATATAGGTATTATTATTTTTTAAAGCTAGGTCTACAATGATAGCTAGGTCTACTTCAGAACAATCGATTTAAGCAGAGTATTAGCTACTTCAAATTATTTGCTCATTTGTTGAATCCAGTTGTTTCGGTTTAAAAGATTTTTTATTTTCTGTTTAATTATTGCCTTTGTAAAACGTTGAGAGAATGATATTCGGTTCCCCAATTTATTTTCCCAGCGTATTTATTGTATGTATTCCCAGCATCCAATTTTATCAGATTCATTTCCCAATACAATTTCGTTAAAATTGGATGACACAATTAATTGCTTGTAAAGTAGCGATCCATTTCTTTGTGTTCAAATAATAAGCTTGGTACAATATTCTACTATTTTCGTTCTAATGTTGAATAAGCTTGTTAAGCTGGTTAGAATGAATTGAGCGAAGACCATAAAAATCCACCATAGGTCTAGGTAAGTAAGAACAGTTTAATATCTTATTCTTCAACTACTTTTCTGGTAATGAACTAAATACAAACATTTAGTTGAGAACCACTGCCCTAAGCCCTAGAACTTTCCTTCCTGAAAGGACGGATTACACGCAGTTTTATTAAGACTTTTTGTTAGAGCGGCTTAACGTAGTATTACTGAGGTTTAGCGGGGTCTGTAAAAAGAAATAGGCGTGAGTCATTTGAAGTTTTCATACCAGGTACAGTGTCCTATACTCGTGGATAAGCTTTGTCCATGGGACCTAACGACAACTTCCAAATGAAGTGAAGTGAAGCAAAGTGAAAAAAAAATAGTATATATATTTTATTTTACATTAAGCATCGGAATATAATTTCAACGTAAGATTTAGGGTCATTGCAGTCAAACATTTCAAAGTCGTTCATTTTTGCAATAAAATACTGTGTTATAATAAGTAAATGTCATTCGTTAAAAAGACATAGTTGTTTTACACCCACATTACAGTTTATTTTCACGCCACGTATTTATTCATCCTAATACTTATACTTCTACAAAAAAAAATCCCATTGCTCTGGTTACCGTCTTATTACAAATCTTTCTTTCGCTCCCTCTCCGTCACATTATTTGAGGGCTTAGCGGAAAGCTTCACATTTTGCTTTCAGATTTTGATTCAAATATGCGGCGTAACTTTATTTTTTAATACAAATATCACACCAATTAACCTACTACTAGCGTGAAATACTTCTATATTATCGTGGAACGCTGTATGAAGTGTATGATACACTTATATACTCAAGAATATAGGGCTCAAGAATAACATACATCCGTCATCGACTTTAGAAAGAACATCTGTTCTATATGGAGTTTGTTGCAGATGCCCATGCGGGCAGTAGCCACAATTTAGACCGCGTGCCTTTTATATACTTTAATCTTATAACAAGATTTTTCTTCTTCTATTGCCATATTATGCATAGTATTTAAAGACTACAACTGTAAGTGTCGTCTCCCTAAGGGACTACCAATAACTGACTCAATTATCGAAAAAGGAAATAACATAAGGAAATCATTTCCTTTATACATTCCTTCCTTAACGCCACTTTCCTTCGTCCATCATTTATCACGCCTCAGAAAAACACGTTAAACCGAAAAGAGAAGTGTTGGAGGGGTGGCACGATTGCGATCTTTAAAAAATTGGAATATAATTTAACAATAAATGTTTGTGACATAATTTTTATTATACATGCTTTCATTGAAATAATTATAATAATATAATAGTAATAACAACTTCATTTCAAGTTACAAAATCTCGTAAATGTTACTAAGACAGTTGGACATGAGAAGAGATAATTTAACAATCAAGTTAATTGGATTTGATTAGGTTATTCACAGCACAGACTTGGTAAAATATTAATTATAGGAAATCTAAATCATCTGAATCTTATTATTTTAGTCCTCAGGAGTAGTAGGAACGCACCTATAATCGATCTCAGATAGAACCTTGATTCGTTATGAAGTCAGTTAAGATTGTCCACAGGCAGCAGTTACTCCTAAACATCAGGTGGACTGTATGCTCCTTTGCTACGTCAACTCTATGAAAACAATCTACTTATATCTTATATAAACAATTAAATATATAAC
>DWNY01000756.1:0-14649 GCA_018250635.1 Telegonus apastus | reverse complement strand
TGTATGTACGTAAATTTTTTTTTTCAGAATAGACAAAGTTAAAGTCGTTTTCTTTTTATTACTTTTAATGCTGTTTTAATTTGACTATTCAATTGGTCATCTATTTAGTTTTAAAATATTCAAATAAATTCGTTTTCAACATTTTTGTAGTTACCTCGGTTACTATAATATTTTTAAGGTCCCCAAGCCAAATTATATAATATCTTCATCGTATGATTACCTTTAGGCACTTCACCCGCGTTCTGCCTTGGTGTTTTAAGCAAGAAGCAACTAGCCGAATCTGGAAACGTAGCCGCCGGCCCACGCCCCAGTTCCGCGTAATTAAAGACCGGAAGCGCCTTGCCACAAAGGGCAGCGGCCGCTAGAGACCGCAGCCCTCCTCCCACGCCATAAGAATGTACGGTCTCTATTGAGATTTTCTCTTCACTCTTCACTGTATTTCAAAGTAATGTTGCTACAATCTGTTTCTCTTAGCACAATAGTTTTTTGGGGTAAATTTAATCTTAGTAATATTATGTAGATCTAGTGTACGTGTTAGTTGACTTTGTAATTAAACTATTTTTTTAAACACCCTTGCGGCGGTAGATTGACGTTTAAAAAGATTTTTCTAAAGGATTTACTTCGAATAAAAGATTTTTTTATCTTAATTTTTTGCTGCATGATGACAGATTTTAAAATCCCCTTCTTTGCTATACCCGGCTACTATTTTCCAAAGTAATATTATTTCAGCAATAAATTAAGTTTCGACGCAAATCATGGCTTCCTCCGATGACGACGTCACGTTTTATATTTTATATGCATAGAAAAATGCAAGCGATACAGTATGAGTGTACTCAGACATGACCACATGTCGTTCAGATTAGCGTTCCAATAAACATTTTTACTTTAATTTTATTGTAAATATAAATAGTCTTTTAGTTTATATTTAAACTTTGAAACTTTTTAGAATTCATTTAACCTATTTATTTCTTTAAAATCATTTGTTCTTTGATTCTTTAATAATGTCATAATGCCTTTTAAAATATTTTCGACTGACGAAGCGATTAGTATTAATTTGCTGTATTTTTAAAATTCATAATCAATATGGCCTTGAGTTTCAATAGCTAAACCGGTAGAAAAACAATTCACAATTGTAATCGGGCTTTTCATTTATCATTTACTAGATGTTTTAATTAAGGTTGGAAAATTTTGAAGTAAAAGTCAGTTTGATATTCTCAATAACACTTTTGTATATCTGCACTATGTGTAATTGTACATATGTAAATATATATTTTTAATACAACATACTATAAATAAAAGATTGGAACTTTGCAAAACACGCTATAGCAAATAGATATACTGAATACTGCAAAACTATCTCAATGAATACCATAATTAGTATTCTAACATAAACAGTAATCAATTTAAAATTATATTCCTCGTCGTTACATCATGCCATCAACATAGGCATACCATTGATGCGATTGATGTCCGGCTATCAGTGGAAATTGCTGGGTCGCGGTCGTAATTTCGGTTACAGCGCCGCTATAAGTCCCCGCGGCACACTCTGAACCACTCTGCAATAGATGTGACAGGAATAATGATGTAAATTGCATCCATCTTCGAAAACGGTATAGAATTGAAGGTGGTTCAAAGCTCAATGTAAGTATGCTAACACGAAACCCTTTATTTGTTAGCATTTGGTTCTTAAAACGGTTATATATATAGTATCAGGTAGTACCACGGAGAACAGGGCAAATTCAAAATTACATTTTTGGAAATATAAGAGTTTTGCCCTCACATCACATATACATATGTATATGTGATTTGTGGCACAGTATAATGTCATGAGGATATTATGATGTCTCACTTACACTGCAATATTCTTCCTAACGGACAGATTTATCTCGATGACAATAATATATTTTTACAGAAACAATGGTATTGCTTGGCGTCAATGGCTAGCACATGTGACAATATCTTCTGATTTTCTCGTTTATATTGTCTTTTAATAAATTAGAGAGACTAAAGAAAGAATATAACTCGCGCTTGCTTCCTGTGTGTTTAAAATTACTTGCCGCCAAAACGGGATTTAATTCATGGAAATGCAGATATACTCATAGTACGAATCTTAACATTTAGGCATTATTTTATCAAAATCGATGCACTCTATCAAAAGTTATTAAAGTTTTTAATGAGAAGTAATTTTTCTTACGTCGAATTACGTACGTACGCAAATTCTCCTACCTCAGTGGACTAGATGGCGTTATTGTAAAAACATCACTGACTGATGGGCAAACTTCTAAATACAAATCGTAGAACAACGTTCGCCTGGTCAACTAGTGTAGAATAAATAGGTACACATGATCTTCATCTAATAACATTTGTAAGTTATTTCTCCTAAATCCATAAAATCAAATTTACAACACAAATCGTATAAAATTTTAAATTTATATACTGTTAGTAGTCAAGCACCATCGAAATCTGGGCGTCACTAAATACAGCCGGTCGCAATTTCGGTAGCAAAGTGACGTAATACGGCGCGCACTCAACGCCACTCTGCAATGGATGCGGGGTTATAACATACGAGTAAATGTCAGTGAACAGAATATTACCAACATTACATTACTGAAATGCATTACAGTTGTCAAATGTTATGAAGAAGCCGTTACATTTAGATATCATGCTTAGAATACACATTGACATGTTTTATAAAATTAACTCAGCTGTCATACATCTTGGAATTTGTGCTAAAAATAAATTACTGTCTGAGATAGATATCTTTATAATGACTTAGAACTTAAACGACTTGATACAGGACACATATATGTTGAAGTATAGTTTATCTAAGCCTCGAAAGCTTTATTAAAAGAAATCAAACAAACTGACAGACTGTCAGTGTATCATCATTGTTTAAATCATATCCAAAAATTGGATAAAGTTTTAAATGTCTGTTTTCGTTTGATTGTGTCACAATAGAATACTTGAATTTTTTTTTTCATATTTTTTAATATTCGTAAACCATAACATAAACATATATTTCGAGGATCTATAATGACCTAAAGCCGAAATTTGAAAGACTCTTTACCAACTCCAATAACAAGGTCAATAAAATACCAGTGTGACAAAATCGCTAAATATCTTGTAAAATGAAAACAAGAAATCCTAAGAAAACTTGTCAGTATCAACGCAGGCCATCTCGCCCCTGTAACGTCGTTACGCGATAACGTAACGACGCCCCGTCGTTATAAAACGATCCTACGTGCGGATAAGCCAATGGAACCGTCGTTATTCTTAACTCAGAACATCTGAAGTGGAGGACGTAGAAATTGTTATTTTATAATCCTTACCTAATTGTTATCTTTATTTCGTCTTATCCCTTTAAGTACAATGATTAAGAACCTACCTGTACATCAACTTCGATACTAAACAATATAAGTAATTTTGTTGAGTTGAGTTCTTAAGAATTAAACTATGTACTTGCAATAATCGTGGCCAGATTTCCGTATTTATGATTTTAAACTAATTTTATCGTGGATTTCATACATTTTAATAAGTAACGGGTACTCCCGTGGTTACGCGGTTATAACTGCCGATACTGTCTCAGCCCGGAAATCGAACCTAGTACTCTTTGTATCTTCGATCAGTATGTTGACCGCTACACCATGCTTATCTTTGCAATTAGAGCGACGTGAATGCTTTGTGAGCTTTTGTTTTTGAACTATATAGCATACATCCAGGTATGAGACATTTCTAGTAATAAATACTTGATCAACGATATTCACACAAGACAATCGACATTTCGCCGGCACATTTCCGCCGGCTCGCGTTTGATCTGAGCGCATGAAGTGGATTGCGTTGTGTGGGCATCGCGTCAAATCGCAGTTTAATTTATGATCTCACCTCACCCTAGATGTTATCGATACATCACGAGCGTTTCATATATCATAAGTTACAATTTTAGTTGCCTAACCCATTATCGCCACACTACTGGGCACCGCCAGTCTCTTTGGACGTCTACTCTAGAGTGAGAAGAGTTTACGCTGGACAAGTGCCAATTAGCATTCACTTGTCAAAGAAATCAAATCAACCTTATCACATGCTCGTCTATACGCGGAGATAGTAAACGTCCCTTAAGTATATTATCGACAAAATCACTTTGTGTGCTCAACGATTGCCAAAAGTAACAATAAAATCACAAAAGTTCAAAAGAAAATATTTCTTTGACATAGACATTTGTTATAGCTATTGCTTTATTTATATGTAGACATCATTGTTCTCTTTTAGGGCCTTTTATTTATCGCCTAACGCGTGACACGCACTTGGCGATCGTCACACGCATGTCTCTGCGCGCGTAAATAAGTTACCGTACTTCTGCTTTTGCTGCAGTTGTCTCTGCGTACGGCGGTCGGTTTATTGCTAACATGAAAGAAAAAATAACTATAGAACACTAGAACGCAAGTAGCACGCATGCGGATCAGATCAACACGCGCGCACAAACCCGCGTGACAAGAAAAATATTTTTTATAGCAAAAATCTGTTTTTATAACTACAAACATTTACCGTGTAAAACAAAAGCGTGTGGTAGCAGACAAAATTGTATTCTTTCATACAAATGCATTGACGATTTATGTTTACCGTGATAAGACCGCGCAGACATGGGCATTAGCTGTCAAAATATTGTACATAAAATGTTCTCCACCACGGCACTTTAGAAGTCTGCATACATGGATGCAACTTGACACGTAAGCCATACATTAAAATAGTAGGTGATATAAACATATAATTAATGATAATGAAGTTCACAACAAAAAAGTACGGAGCTGACTGGGCGATAATCCTCGATACCCATTTCACTACCTAACGACCCTTGGCCTTAATTGTTTGGTTCCTAGTTCACTGATATGTGAACGTACTAACACTACCAACTATGTAACATAGTAAACGTACGCATGCGTACAACGTTAAGCTGTAAATACTTAGGATATTTTCACTACAACGTACATAAGGAAGATCCATGTTTAGGCTGACCGCCCACTATTTACTATCGTTTGAGCAATGGGATTAGTGATTAAGTGTAGTTTTAACGCAACTACGTCTGTTTACGTGGTAGTTTACTTCTATACAGAGGCGTAGAAAAACACTCTCTCCAGATATTTCGAATAAATTGAAACATGTACCTTAATTAGTCGCTAAAACAACAAAATCGACAGCCAAACTACAGCGGTTTCAGCAACTGCTCAATGGGATAAGCGACTGGTGACCGACGCAACTATTGCTTGAGCGATAGTAGCCAATGGGCGGTCAGCTTAACAGACACGAAATAGGGCCGTACAACTACGGGCTGTTTAATTAATTGTAGGAGGTGTGAGGTCCCTGATCGTCCCTAAACTAAACTTTTCGGTCCTATTTAGGTTCCACTTTAAAATATAGAACACAAACCTGATTTAATGTACCAAATAACTGCCAAAACTAAACCGAGAACACATTTTGGTTACTTAACACCATTGGCTGAGTTTTAATTAAAATTTTCGTTCCAAATTTGAAAATTATTAGCTAATGACGATTACAATAATTTATTTACACTGAAATACGTCAATACAAACAAACAGTTGCGTTTTTGTAACATTGTAATATTACAAATTGCAAAAACAATCATATTACTATTCTATACGGATAGTGTGTACTCGCAGCATCTGAACTATTGAGAAAGAAAAGAAAGGACTAAGTTAGGAAAAATGGCGGTGCTTCAAACGCGAAGTTAAGGACTTTAGATTATTATCTGAAAGAAAAGTTATATCAAAAGAAACCTAGATAATTCTATCATTTAAGTTCTTTTCTTGTTTAACATTCGTACATGAAGACGAAGCCTATATTTCCATTTACGTATAATGCAACTTCTTATATGTAAAGGCAGATATCTATATACCTACTAAGACATTTTTAGTATTGCTATAAATATCTTAAGGTTGGAAACTAAAAAACTAAGACGCCAATAAAACGGACCTCGTCAATAAAACAAAACGAGAGAGATACTAGATCTCTTTATGGTTATTAAGCTAGGTCATGGCTATTAAGCCAATATTGCATTAACTTTCATACAATATTGCTTTATACAAAAATTGTTTAATTGCTAAACGTTTCGAAGCGTTCTTACTTTATTTACTTTAGTTTTAATTTTCATTGAATTTTGTTCATTTAATAAATAGATAGACAAACTTACACTTTTTCTAACCCTTATGGGACCAATTATGCTCAAAAAAAGTACCAGACGGTGATACCACAATTATTTTTACAAAAAGAATAGAACATAACTCCAACTAACAAACTATGATTCGTTAGCAGGAAATTGGACGCAATTAGAAATGCCCGGGTTAACTTTCCTGCGACAAACCGATAATTCCCACTGATTTATCACTATCGTATTTCCTGCTACTGTTGTTTTACAGTTCAATTTTATACTATTTCCTTCAGTTCAGATCGCTGTAAAAAATAAAAACAGTCGTTACGGCAGCCATACAGCGGTATCTGTATGGCTGCCGTAACTTCATTTGATAGGTATTGATTATACGTGACCATTAGAAAACTTTTCCTATTGACCTCCTATGAAACCTTTCAACGTTTAAACGGAATGCTTGAAATAGTTACATGAACCTCAATGTAGCAAAAAATTCCAAATTACCTAAAGGAATAAGTAGTTATGTTTTTAAACATGCATAGAAAAACAGAAGAAGTACTTACACTGCCCTTCTGAAAATTTTGAACGACGTACAGATGCGATACGCCACCGGGGGATTGTAGTGGGTAAAAATCCCATAACCCAGCGTCGCTCCCAAGTCGACGGGTAACTTTTGTAGTTTCCCCCCTCAAGATAAAAAAGATATATGGCGTACAGTTGAAAAGCTTACTCATTTGATTGAAACCTAAAGATCAAGCCAAGTCAAGCCAATCCGTTAGGTATGTAGGTAACATAATACAATAACGTTCAATACCTACTATCAAAAATACACAAAATATAAATTCAGTTTTTAAATCAAATCGACTTCAACTGAAATCCGCTAAAGTGCGTAATGATGAGGGGACGATATCCGAAGGCGGCAGCAGCTTTAAAGAAATTCTTTCGGTCCGCTAAACTTTCTCAATTAGGGCTTCCCGGCTCCGACCGAGCGGCTACGATGCCGGAAAAAGCGAAAAAATTAAGGCAACGTCACTGGGTTGGTCACTTTTTATGTCCAAGTAAGAAACCAAACATGAAGTAATAATGTTTGCGTGAATTAAACTAGCCTTTTAGAAAATGAATAAAAAACCTCAACATAATAAGCAAATCAAAATGAATACCTGGAATCATTCCGGTATTACGAAGAATTACAAAGACAATATTCAACTAACCTCTAACAAGCAACTGATAACTTAATTGCTCTAAATATTCGTAATAGAGTATTAAATAAACATATGACACTTAAGAGTGGTTTACGCTGACCATATTTTAATAAGTACACCTTTAAAGAAATAAATAAATAAAATAAGATACTAAGATCCGGAACATCAAAACAAACCCACTATAACTGCCCTTTCGGATCAGCGCCTTAATTTTAACCTTAACTCGAGACGTTTGAGTATCGACAATTCTTGGCGAATCGATTTCGACTCATTGAAGAGTTTGAAATATCATCGAGTCGATGGAGCGTGGAGAGCAGATCTGCGGACTAATTGTCTGATGGGAAAATAATCGGACAGAATTTCATTTTGATGTCCAAAATCAATTTTAAGCTAATGATCGGATAATTCCGTTTGAAGTAATTCGAGACGAATTATTTGGTACTCGTTTATCCTTTCGTGAACAATCACTTTTGTTCGTGAATTAGTCGATGTTATTGAATTAGTCATTTTATTGGATTAAATAAAATAATGCCAGCCATAAAGTTCAACCAACATTTTAAGTACATTAAATTTAATGTAATCAATAGTGACGCATTTCGACAGTCCATCATACGGACACGGAAGGGGACCGTTCGGAACTGTTGCGCCGTGCGAAGAATATGCGGACACATGGTTGCGCGGACAATTCCGTAGAGTAACTTTAAACACATCTCTTACATTGCATTTCCAAATGGCACAATAGTTTTGAATCTCAAGACCAACAGACCATCGTGCACCACTGGAAGGTGCTTGCTTGCGGTGTTCATGTCCCGTGAATACAGTAACCCGTAGAATAATGAACCGTGGGAAGCCGCTATAGAACATAAATTGCTACAAGAATAACTGCTACGTTACTCTATACTGACTTTGACAGTAATACTGAACGCATCCTAATTAGACTTAACGTAATATCAATGACAGCTAAGAACACAACTAGAATGAACATGTACGTGCATAAATCTTTCTACTCTAGCTAAAACCCTCCAGGGAACACAGACATTTAACTTATCTATTTACCCTTAAAATTCTAATTCTAGTCTTGAATAAAACGGTTCACATTAACTCATTTACGGCTTTACGAGCGCGATACGCCTGGGTACGTACGAGTGGGTTCTTTAAGACATGATACTTAAGATGTGAGGGAAAGGTTGAATATTATCAACATACCGTGACGTCGTAGGGACATAGAACGAAGTCGTAACTCAGTCATGACGTATGGTCCCTACGAACAATGTACATCTATATTCATTATGTATATACCTCCCTATAAAAATCCTAAGAATGATACAAATGTAAAAATAAGTCAACCCCGCAAAATTATGTCATATATGTGTATACACGGATAGACTAAGATCCGGATACTTTTATCACGAGAAAAGGTATCTGGAGAATAATTTTCGTTATTTTATTTGGACGTTCATGTTGAACATTAGCACAAAATATTCAGAAGATACGTTTTACATCGGTAAACAGTTCCCTCGGGATATATAGCCTGAGATAAAGTTAATGACAACTTATACAAATTATATTTGAATAACGTTTATTACACGCAGCAGCCTTATGATAAAAGTCACTCAGTTAATACATATCTAACCCACGTAAATTTGCGGACGAAATATATTTATAGGTACAACAATATTTTATAACCACAAAGGGTTCTACCAACTAACTCAAAACTAAATGCTAAGTGTAGTACTTACTTTATCGTGTAATTAGAACAGAACTTCTATAAATACGAAGTGACATTTAACAACAATGTTTCGTGGTTCGTAGTTGTAGATCGCAGAACAATATTGTCACCAGAACTAACCTCCGCGGCACGACAACGTCCAACGGAGCAGGTTAGTTTAGTTTCCAACTACAACTTCGGCGTAGGCAACATTGGGACTGATAATTTACAATAGGTATATATTTTAGCTCTTCAATGACAAAGCAATAATAACTACAAAATATTCCACTATGATTTTTTTAGGGTCGACTGCTAGACATCAGATCTCAATAGTGAACTCGTCTGACATGCGTGTTGGTAATCGCAGAAGTGGTGTTACACGGGAAGACGTATCTGCTTCCTCCTGGATTTCGCTTCCTTACTTAGAAAGTTAACCACTGGAATAGTGTTTCAGTGGTTCCACGTTGTATCAGTGAATACCACGTGACACAAAATGTAGTAATGTCTTTAGATAGAATTTGATTGTATCGAGACTGATGCAAGAACGACAGGAGGTGGGACAAGTCTACGTAACTGAATAAAATCCGAAAAGACGTTTTTTACTCTTGACAGAAAATATTTTTTCCTGTAGGAAATTGTGCAATACATGGAAAAGGTGTAGTTGCCTGGAGCTATGTAATAAAAAACCGTTTAAAAATGAGGAAGATGTGGGAGTATTTTTATTATAACTCCAGTAACGTTTAAACTACTTCCTATGCCTACAAGTGATAAAAAATCTTTAAAAAAAGTTTTGTCATAGTAGCTGCACATATTACATTACAAATTATGTCTATTATATGTCTAAATACAAGCATCTTTTAATGTGATAAAAAAAACTTCCACTTTTGAGTTCGGTTACGATGCTTCTGCTGATTTTTACATTGCTGACATTAAAATACCATCTAGTTATTATTAGGAACTTAGCCTAAAAATGTGACATAATATACGTATATCTGAGGTAATTATTATATGAACAGAGATTCATTAAATTAAATACATTTGAAGTAACTAAACTATCAGAATTATACTACCATTCAAAACGAATCCAATTCAAATTTCTATACATTGTATCTCTACATCCCTACGTACAAAATACCACTTGTATATATGTATGTAGATTAGATATAGGTATTACAGACAAAGTTATGTTCGCATCTCCTCACGGCGGTGTTATCATTACCGGAACTTCGACTACTTCGACAATATACAACTATGCAGGTTAATTTCCAACTTGCACAACTACATCGCAGAGAACATATTGTACATAGGCTATGTATATTACTTTCGTCGAATACCAAGCACGACCCGTATGATACAACGGTGTTATCTACATAGTGGGAACGCATGTTATTATCACCGAAACTTTACAAATGTGTGTGCTATTAATATGTGAATTTCATTTCAACGAGATCTTCAAAAGATAATATAGCATATAATTACATATATCAATACCTTCACAGCAACCTCAAAGGATTCAGTAAACGCGTTCGTACGAGTATATTATCCATGTATTTCTGACTGATTTTGTAAGGAATCACTTTAAGGTACTCTCCATATAAGTGTACATAAAATTGGCCGAAAAGGATTAGCTTTCTACATATATGCGACCGACAAGCGTTAATGAAACTCTTCCATATTTAGAAAAAAACAACCAGTTAAAGGAGACTCTACGTCGTCAAGTATGATGAGACTTCAAAGTTGTAGCTACGCAAGATTTGATGCACAAGTACACTACGAACGCTACGGCGTAGCAAATGTCTACGGAATATTTAATTCGAAGTGCTACGACTCTACGTTATTCGAAAGACAACTTTATTCAGAAAGTAATTTTATGCCTCGCGAATGAATAAATATAAATTTGTCAAAAAATGGAACATTAATTCAAAATTATTCAAACTAGATCGTACTTTGAGTAATTTCGTTTCATTCATGTTCTATAGTATTGTAATTTATGCCCAATTGTTATCTAAATTTCATTCCTTTAAATACATATTTAGCTTTGTCAGTCTAATAAAATTTATGAAACAGGACCTTCGTATATTGTTACGAAGTAAGTGAACTCTAAATAACAAACAGCAATATTTTACACATCCGTAACAAAAAAAGTGAAAATATTCAACAAGACTTCAAACAAACAAAACATTTACTTGATTAAGTTCGTTAAGCAAGTTATCTTCACACAAAATGTTTCAGACAAAAATACCGGTATACAAAAATTATTACACGTTAAACACGAGTAGACGACCAACAATAAATATTGGAGATGAAACTTCAGAATCATTTCAATTTCCATCGTAGCTTCGAACTGTACATGTAGTACTCATCATTTTAAAACGAATCATTTTATTGCCACTCAAGCGTATTGACGCAATGAATCACTCCGCTTGTCGACTATCAAATGAATTGATATCGCTGTCGGAAGGTTATTAAATGACCTGCACTTGATACATTTGATTTCCGACTCTATTATATTTAATTAGACTCAATTACTTATTGATTCATATGGATAAACACTGATGGACAATGAATAACAATTAATATATTATAATGACATTATGATATGGAGAGGACTATGCTTGGAAATTCGCTACGAGGTATGATTCGCAACGATGAAATCCGTAGAAGAACTAATCTTACCGACATAGCTCTCAAAATAACAAGCTGAAGTGGCAATAAGCAGGCCACATCACTCAAAGGGCCGACAACATTGATGGGAAGAAAGGTCCTCGTCTGGCGACTCCGTTTAAGCAAAAGGAGTACAGGTCACTCCCCGACCAGGTCATCCGATGACCTGAGAAGATAACTGGAAACTGCTGGGTACAAAGGGCACAGAAAAAGTTGGGAGTGGCGCTAATTACGGGAGGCCTATGTCCAAAAGTGGGTTTCAAAAGGCTCATGGATGGGTGGAATGTGTATAGGCATGGCAAAGGCACCTCCCCAGTTGAACTATCCGTGTATACCTTACAAACTACCCAAATCGTTAAGAAAATAACATCAGGCAACATCCTTAATAAAAACAAAGAACATAATAATCATACAAATAATATGTATAATGAAATAATTGCAAATTCTTATGAGATTCTGTACGTGCAATACTTCAAGTTAATGATATAAATATACGTTTCATCTCAATATTGAGGACACAGGTAATTGCCCCCATTTAATATTTACTCAACGATCGTATCTCGTTCAAAACGTGGACCCCTTTATAAACTTAAACAATTTGCAAAGTGACAACAAACAAGTTTTATTACAGCACTCGGTTCGCTACAATATTTTAGCGGTTCTCAAGTTTTATTCGTGGGAAGTCTGCCATTGACGAGCTCGTAATCCACCTGATGTATTGTAAACAAGTCGTTGGAACCAAACTCCACTAAGTACCAAGTTGTAGTTCGACTCGGCTCTTTGTCCCACCTCCAAATCGGTAGTTGTATTTAATAATTGATGAATGGGGTGGCGGTTGTGGGTACAGGAAATGGGGCTACGATGTTCTTAGTCACGTTGTTGATGTTTTAACACTTTTTGTACGTATATTAAGCACACTGCTTTAGGCCATAGCATGTAAGATGCTAGGCGTTTAGGAAAGCATCTTTATAAAGAACTCGAGTGGGTTTCTTGTGCTATTTCAGGTTAATTACTTGCAGCTCCAGCAGTTACTTTTTATATGATGAAGTAGTAAACGAGCATGCAGTCCACCTGATGGTAAGTGGCCACTACCGGTCTAGAACATCTGTGAACGACCCCGTATAAGTAAGCATTTTATTAAACTAAATATGTAGAAGGACTTTAATATTCTATTTATGAAATCCGTAAGTCTACCAAAACGTACCTAAACACTAAGATATTAAGAACCTGACTCCTCTAGTAAACATTGTTTGTGTATACAACATACATACATGTGTTTGTTGTATAGCAAACCAATAAATGTTACAGTTCTTGTAGCTCCAAACAGTTTGTGAATTATAAAGGAAAGTAATATTAAAGAATGTCTGTTACGCGCGACGTGTGTAACTTATGAAATTGTATGTGCTTTCACTTAAATTTGATGTTTACAGAAATTTATTTACCTTCGTTCCCAACAGTACACGTTAACAAACTTCTTCTATTTGTTTCATTGTGGTTTAATTTTCAATTGAATCTAGTTTTGATGAAACAAACCTTTCATATGTGCCTTGGTAAAAGCTGTGTGTATGCACAAATATATATAAATAACGATAATATACGAGTACATGTAAAGGATAATTGGCGATGTTATTAAAGGTAAAGTTATTAACGTTAAATTGGTTAAAGTAGACCGTACGAAGCTACAATGGTACCAATAGACAGATATTATTTATCAGACCGATACGCAAATATTGAATATATTTAATATATCAGACTTCTCATCAAAAATAGTAGTATCAACGCTATCGGCAAACATATAAACTTTAGAAAAAAAGTTGGTTATAAAAGCAAGAGTATTATTGAAAATTGTATACGCAGAATGTATGTACGTGTATGTGCGGTGTAGTATTTACCGTACAGTGAGTTTGATTAAAAATCTGTCAAAAGAAAGCATTTTATTTTTGGATATTGTGTTTACAATTAACGATTGACGTCGAATAATATGAGATTTTATCAGTCAAAACGTGCAACATACAGGTACAAAATACACGTAAAAACAGTGTTTCGACCGCAACGAAATCCATGAACATTTTGTAGGAAATACAGTATTTATTTGCAATGTTTACATTAAATAGGAAAAGTTGAGCTGTACCCTTAAATCGCGAGTGGTCCAGTGAGATGTGGGTCACCAGATAAAGCCCCAAGTGTTCCCTCTTAATCGGTTCAAGGAACGTTTTATGTAGACGAGATAGACGTTCAATGCTTAGAACCGGCGAATAATCTACATAGATGTACAGTAAATCTGATTTCAGATAAGTGTCGTGTTTCTGGAGCCATAACGCGGTTAACTACCGAATATTGAGTAGCTTTTGCTAACTTAAGCAAAAGTTGTTTTTATCACTCCTATTAACCTTTTTTACAGTAGTTACCAATGATATAGAATATATGGACCAACTTTGAAGATTTAAAAGACATGTCACCCACCGTTTAAACACATAAACATAGAACAGAATAATTAAAAAAAATATTTGAACACAAAACATATGGAAAAATTAAATATGTTACAAAACTTATTAAATACCAATTCACTCAAACAATTTTGAAATATTTTTTTTCACTGACGTCGTATCAATTCTAAATTTATATGGATACAACTATTGTAAAACTGTGGATCTCTTTCAATTTGTACTTATTTCAACACATTCTAAAATGTACCTACTTGTAAGAGCTTCGCATTTTAGGTTAAGAATTTAACAGCCAATTTATATTGTCGTTTCACGCGAGTTTCAGTCTTTAAATGCGTTGTCCCAGACGACGCTATTTTTTCAAAATAAACTATCAGTAAAGTACCTATTTACGAGCGACGCCGGGATATTAAATTAATGATTGTTTACTGAACGCGCGCCGCGTCAACATTGCATTTACACATTTTTGTACTC
>DWNY01000755.1:0-14651 GCA_018250635.1 Telegonus apastus | reverse complement strand
AATGTTAGCTTTGTATTTTTGTTTATTTATTTACATTTTAATATTTTAGTATGTAACGGGTACTTACGATTGGTTTTGTTAATTTTGCCAATATTTCGACCCAGTTGCATGGATCATCGTCACGGTGAAGCTACGACAAAATAACAAAACAAATTTTTACACAACAATATTCCAAGTCCAGATTTCTTACAAGTTTAATTCTATAAAACAGTCTTAGACAACCACCTTGACCGAACTACGAATTCATAATGACCATCTCGACAGCTCTACAGTGGCGCCATCTGTTCCAAAATCTAAATGCTAAAAGCGCCATCTATCAGCGGAACGTTGACATAGTGGTTTAACAATATCATGAGTACCCGTTACTTAATAAAATTTGAAAATTCACGCTATTTTTTTAGTCCAATTGATACCTGAGGTTAACAAGTGCTTATGGATGGCATTAATACACGTGATGATTACGCTCGCTTGGTATTTTTATCATATTAAAAAAAAATCCTTATAGAACTTTTTAAAAAACCACAGGATGGCTTCACTATAAGATGGTGATACCAGGAGTATGCTCCAGTGAAATACATGCTGTTTCAATGAAATTTTGTGGTTTGATAGGAAAGGTTAGTTGTGTAATGTTTAGGATCATTTGAAACTATGAAGCCTTGAGCTGTGTGAGGTCTTAGGAAGCGACTTCAAGTAAATTCCAAGGAAATCTTAGACGCATTTTCCCCTGTATCATTAACACCTACTGCGGTCACCGAGACCCGCATTGACAGTAGACCTCTGACAATTTACAATTCAAAGCAATAGTCTCTATTCTGAAAAGAAATAATAGAAGAAGTACCTATTTAATAGGTGACGTAACTGACCAATAACCTGTGATTTATATAAGCTGTACATGAATCATCGTGATATGATAGTAACAAATGTAAGCAGTGATAGTTTAATGGTCGAAACTCGGCCTCTCAATCGGGGGTCCGAGGTTCAAACCTCAGATTTTTCGAAGTTATGTGCGTGTTAGAATTTTATTATCACTTGCTTTAACGGTGAAGAAAAACATCGTGAGGAAACCTGCTCAGCTGAGAGTTTAAAAAAAAAAGTTCTCAAAGGAGTGTGAAGTCTATCAATTTGCACTTGGCCAGCGCGGTGGACTATAGCCTAAAAGCCCTTTCACTCCGAGAGCATACCCATGCCCAGCAGTGGGACAATAATGGGTTGACGACAATAATATAAAGAGCGCTCGATACTCGCGTTCCTCATAGATATAGACGTTCATTCCTAATAGACGTTCCTCGTAGACATTCATTCATAAATATTTCACTCAATTACATACTATTCACCTTCAGATAGTGATAAAAACTGTTCACCAACTTAGTAGAGCTCTGATTTATCGATATGTTACATAGATAAGCAAACATTTAAATACAATGTACGGGTTACACAGCATAAATAAATCGTGATAAGTAATTATACAGCACACAATTTATTTACATGTTTATTTATGAGTAGACAAACATAAATATCAGGTAATTCTATGTTCAATTTTTTTTAGATTCGAATTGCTATTAATAAACATTAATAGTGATGGCCAAATAGACATTATGGTGGAACTTGAGGTCCAAAGTTTGAAACCGAGGCACATTTATGACCCGCGTGGCGGAGCAGTCACAATACCAGGCTGATACGCAGTGGCTTCCGGATTCGATTCCCGGCCAGACAGATATTCGAATGATGAGTTTAGATTTCTGTTCTGGGTCTGGGTGTTTGTATATCGTCTTTGTTTCATGGCACCCACGATAGAAGAAAATCCTAGTGTGGGGCTATGTGTGTAGAAAGCTTTATTTATTTATTTATTATTATTTGTATTTTTTAATTATGTGCCTTTAGGAAATAAAAGTTTGTAATCATAACATGAAGTAGTCAGTGAAGGAAAATGTCATGAGGATACTTTTACACGTAATAGTTTTAAAAAAGTTATGTAAGGTATTTATAGTATACCATTTCGCACTTAGTCCAACCATGACCCAAGCCCCTGTCTGAGAGGCCTGTGGGGCAATAATGGGTTGACGTTAGTTATTTTTTGTAAATACACATATTTTCTCATCAATAGATTTCTGAAGACTCGATGAAGGAAAAATGAAGGCACCATCTTAAGTCTTAAGATTGCAGAATGATGATCTTTTATATGGTTACTGCAGCATTCTTTATGGAAGGCAATGACCTATGGTCGTAATCTTTTTGCTACTTCAATACTAATAAGATTAAAGGTTAATCGAACTCTATGTAGTTCGATTCCGATGGCACCACCGCCACATCTCTTTCTGCCTTATAACATCAGTGTTAAGCGCTGCTGTGCTCTGGTCTGAAGGGTGTGGAAAGGGAGACATACTTATCCGAGCGTTCCAATTGACTCCTTCGGGGTAGAAACACATCTGTGATCAACCTGTCGTAGGGCTTTGATTTTATCTGGGGTTGATTCCATATGTCCATGGGTGGCAATGGCTACTTACCATCAGCTGAATATCATACCTACTTGTCTGCTGTTTCCAAGCTATGAAAAAAATACAATTATCGTAAATTAATATAAGTCCCTACTTTAGGGTCGCTGTATTTTAATTCGAATAACGTTAATGATCATACTTTTTAAATTCTTCTTCATCAGTTTATTTGAATGCTCCTATCCTAACGTAACCAGCCCAGAGACTCATCATTATTGATCCATCGTTTTATCGATATGTGTACGCCCAGTACTCCAAATAATTCCAAGAGCTGTTTGCCACCTTATCAAATATGGTAAATAAACTTTCGCAACAACAATAAACGTAACGCAGTCATCACGCCATTTACATTACATCAACACAATCAATAAAACTGCACGATAAGGGTTATCGACACGACATTACACTGTTAGTATTAGCATACCAATGATGCGGGCGGTTTATATAAATGTACTAATGGGACCAGACTCACAGAATACAGTGAAAGTGGTCGGTCGCAAACATGCTGAAGTTTTATATCGGTTTCCTTGTATTGAGTGTCGCGTTCGCCTATGGACCGATGATTGAACGTAATGAGAACAAATGTAAGTAATCTGTATATATAATAAGAATGCAACTCGCGCCCGCTGTCTGTGTTTAAAATTACGTACCGCCAAAACAACGGGATTGAACTCATGGAAATGCTGATATATTCATAGTACGAATCTTAACTTAACATTTAGGCTTTATGTCATCAAAGTCAATCCACTTTATCAAAAGTAATTACAATTTCAATTTAGGAGTAACAAGTAAGCATATCGGCGTCTTCTTAATACGATTATCAGATGAACGTTGGCCTAGTCAGCTAGTTCATGATATAAGGTACAAGTTAATAACTGAAATTAAGTTCATATATACTTTATTTTGATTTGATTGCATTGGAAATGTGTAAAATTAAACATGATATCCACTGTGCATCATAAGTACCTTACATGCATATTATAATAAATTTTGAAGGTGGTAAACCTTCCCTTTTGAGGGTGGTTGACCCTTTGTGATTCGACTTAGTCAACGATCTTTATAGTCATCCCCTCTAAATACTGCTAAGTATTACCTATATAAATTTGGCTAAGTTATTATGATATTCATTTAGTGTCGCTTTAAAAAAAAGACAATATTTATTAAGAAAAATTGGTTGTAAGTAAGAATTTTAAATCACATAGATTATTGAAATGGCGGTCCCAAAACCTCTTAAAGACATTTAAAAAAATTGTGTCATTTTTAACTAACCTTGACTGAAAATTATTCTATTGAAAGAATTCAAAATTCATACCATCTGATGGTATATTGTCGTAAAAATATTAAATGCCAATATTTTTTCCAGCTCAAGAATCTTACTCGGAGCTACCATGCCTTTTAAATGGAGGAATTTGCATGCCAACAAGCCACTGCCCTGAGGGCCAACTTTCAAAGATGTCTGGCCTTTGTCCGAGACAATTACCATATGGAGTGGAATGCTGTCATGGCAGTAAGAATTTTATTTTAATATACAACATGGAAGTATTAAACAAGCATATATACGACAACTGAGACGACTCTAACGACACCTCATATGTTAAAATCCGTCAAGCCGTTTGGGCTGTCGGGCGTGCCAAAGAATTGGACATACATACGCTTGAAAAACATTACTTCTAATGTAGTTAGGTTAAAAAAAAGTTTTTGCTTTAAGTTCTTAATAATATCTCTTTTATTTCAGTATCCAAATATGAAACAAGATGCTATTACAGAGGTGGTGATTGTATGGAGAAAACAGTATGTCCGGATAACCTAACTGACGGGATAGCAGAAGATTGCAAAACTAACGAAGCGTGCTGTATATTAGTTTAATAAAGTATAATTTGTAGTAATTTGTTTTATATTATATAATTTTTCCCAATTGCGTCAGATGGAGGAAGATATACTTCGAGCGTATGTATGTCCCTTTCTTTGGCACGTCCCACAACCCTAACGGCTTGACAGATTTTCACATGTGTCGTTAGAAGCGTCTTAATTGTCATAGTGACATAGGCTATACAATTTTTAAATATGGCCATAAATTAAAAAACGTCAATTCGTTATAAGCACTCGGGTTTTGTGTTTTTGAGATAATTCTCTAGTTTTTTTGGATTCGGTAGTAGTGTAAGTAATCTGTGTAGCCGGAAATTGAACCCAAAACCCACTGCGTGTCGAACCGATAAGGTGACCTTACTGCCAGGCGAATCGCAGTTAAATACAAATCGATTGCTACTACAACTATTTTTTGAATTAATAAGGTTGTAGAATCCTTTGTGGTTTGAATTCGGTGGCACCACCACTATAACTTGTATTGTCTAATACAATCAATGTTAAGCGCTACTGTATCTGATTTAAATGTACTGGCAAAAGAAACTCATCTGAGGCGTTGCAACTTAGTCCTCAGGAGTAGCAATGCATCAGGTAGGACTCTTTTTATCTGGGCTAGATCAAAGGTTATAAGTGATCTGAAGTGTGTTTCACCTGATGATACACGAACTGTTGTCTGTATGTTTTCTATTTCCAAAATATAAACAGAAAAAAACTTGCATCTAATAATTTTAATCATTTGAAAATGAAAGTTTCTTAGAAATTGTTTTATCAGAAAAATTAATAAGTGCTCCTTCGGAAATAACCCGATGAAACTCATAACATCAAAAGAAATTAACTTCTTAAGGCGTTCTCAAATGAAGCGCACTTGCCAAAGATTTTTAATTTAGGAGTTTTTTATTTGTGTAACCCGGCGCTGCGGAAAGTTTCCGAACGCTTTGCTTATTATGTGATGAATAGCGATTCCTTGTGATATCCGTGAAGTTGTATAATTAAAAAAACGTAACGAAGTAGTAATATGCTTTCATGTTTTTTAAGCTAGAATATTATAGCGCTATCCTACAGGTTAAATTCATGATTATTCAGCAGAAGGTCCTAAGTTCAGATAAAGGTGGTAGAACTCTTTGTAGTTCGACTTCGTACGTACCACCACAACACCTATTTCTGCTTTATAATACCAGAGTTAACCGCTATTAGAAATTCTAGATTTTGTTCCAATAAATATGGTAGAAAATTGTTTTCGTAATGTTTTTTAACATCGAGTTGATTAGTATATCGAAGCCATGAAGGGTATGGTAAAGGAGACATGCATATCCGAGATATTTTAGTCCTGAGATCCAATCATTGAGTAGCAACGCATCTGTGGCCTCCCTCAAGAATTACTACATACTTGTTTTAGCTCTATCATAAAAAAACAGGCAACGAAATAGATTTATGAAAAACATGAAAAAACATGAAAAAACATCTTGTACAGTGAGACATAAATGTGTCAGCTATTATAATGAAATGAAGACTGCGTACCGTCTAGTTATTCTAATTTATGCAAGCTGGTGGAACTCTTTGTGGTTCACCTCCGGCGGCCCCACCGCCACACCTATTTCTACCCTATAACAGCAGTGTTGAGTGTTGCTGTGTTCTTGTTTGAAGGGTGTGGAAAGGGAGACATACATATTAAACGCTTTCCAACTGAGTCCTCAGGTGTAGCAGCGCATCTGTGGCCTCCCTTAGGTAGGACTGTGATTTTATCTGAGGTTGATTACAGATGTCCATAGGTGGGAGTGGCTATTTCCATAACATAAAAACCGTTTTTCAAAAACATTGTTATTGAAAAACGGTTAATAGATTTGCGCAATGACGCAACGCAACCCATCTATAGGTGGTACCTACCCTAGTATCAATTAATATGGCTCGCCTGATTGATTACTGACGATAAAACGATTATTACCTGTTATCAGGTTGAAGCAGGTATCATTTCTAGAGATACAGTTTAGGTGTGAATTTTACTGATATGTACTGTTGTACAGCTTGAAAAATTTGAAGCGATAGTGTTCTATCGCTTCAAATTTTTCAAGCTTTTATTTAATTTAAATTGTACACTACCTATGTAGGTATGTCTGGGAGGAATCATGCAAGTTAAATTTGATCCACTTAACGGGGAAGTGGAACATTTATACAAAATGTCAACTTAATCAGTAGATTGAGCTGACATTTTGTATAAATCGGATGACCACGCAAAATAATTATGACATAGAGCTGATCTGATGATGGAACTGGAAGGTGGACATAGGAATTCGGTAATTAAATGATAAAACCCCATCGAGTTTGGATTCGTTTAATCCGTCTTGACGAGTACTTTGGTGCTAGATAGTAACCAGGGTCTGATGATGGAGCTGGAAGGTGGCCATAGAAACTCAATAATTAAACGACATAACCCCATCAAGTTTGGGCTTGTTTGATTCATGTTGACGAGTACTTTGATCCATTTATTATAAAATAAAACTAAAGAGTTGAAAATAGAATTACATATTTTTTTAATCCAGCTTTAATTTATACTAAAATGAAAATAACAATTTTATTCAAACGCAGTGCATTAGATTCATGTAATTTATAATAGTCCATTTCAGTAAATGATTTTAGACGCTTGTACCGCTCAAGAATTTACCCAATTTAGAGTTAATTCCCTTTTCTAATAATATATTTGCACTACAAGCTTTTAAAATAATTTACTGTAATATAATATTATAAACGACATGAATCTTGCACTGTCCTTGCATAAAATTATTATTTTATTTTTAGTTCAAATAAAAAGTGTTTTTTAATATATAAATTTATTGTTATTATAATTCAACCACCTCTACACCTATTTCTAGAGAAAAGCTGTTCTTGAGTTTTAGTGGAAAGGTGTGATTTTCTTTCATTTAGTTAGCAGCAACGTATCTGTGATTGACTTCGGACAGAACCCCTGTACTATATGAAGTTGCTTTCAACTATGTCCATGGACACTTGTCACACTGCACTGCATACTAACTACTTTTGTGATATAAACAATTCAGGAATAGATAAGGTTTAAATAAGCAACACACGAAATATCACTTACCTATAGTGATGATACAAAACTTAAAACGAATTGCACGATATCTGTAAACAAAAATATATCAGGATCCCAAACTCCGAACATTAGCAGCCTACTTCCAAACTACTCGACTAGTATTAGTCTAAAGTGTACCCTGAGATAGAGCCGACTTGAAATAATGCGGAACTAACTTCACAGCTCGAAAAGTTTTAATGCCCTGAAACCAAGTGCTTGCCGCTATGAAAAATGTTCGTGAACTTTAAAACGCGGCTATGCAAAAACGACCCTTATTTACTTTTCAATTATTTCGCAGCGGTTCGTGATATACAAAGACGATTATTATTGTTAAGGTTAGACAGGTAGATTCCGGGTTCGATTCCCTGCTATGCAATATTTAAACAATTAATTTAGATTTTTGGTTTGGGTTCGGGTGCTTGTACAATTAAAGTTTCTGCAGTTTGTCTTTGTGTCTGTCCGAGTTAGCTATGGTTACCTAGTATGGGGTGGAGGGTATATAAAATAACATTTTATTGCTTTTATAATCTTTAAGGGTTCTTAAAATGTACTTAATTATTTACATAGTCACCGACAACTATATATAGTCTTTCGACGATTTATGTAGTTTGAAAAATTTAAATTTGCCGATAAATGCCTCAATTAAGTGTTTGAAGGCAACCTATCAACCTCAGCTAGCACTAAATCCGCTTATTTCCTATCACACTTCGCTAGGAGCCCCCGGATTAATACTAATGCTAGTATCTCGCTAAAGCGGCATTCACATCAGGTCAATTTGATCAATTAACAGACTCATAAATAGGTAATAATAATATTGGAAATATCGATGGTTCGATTATTTATTTTTGACTATTTAATTCATAATATAATTTAATCGTGATAATATTCTGATACAGATTTTAAGAAATCTATAATTTTTATTTCTTTCGAAACTAGTGTTGCTATAATATAACTGGAGATTACGCTAAATCTGACAAGACTTTGATTTACATTGCAGTATTAGCGTGTTCATAAATGTCTTAATGCGTTCATAGGATTATCAAGCGTAGCGAGCATTAAACTTGTCTCGGTTGCCGCAAAAGTTTGCACGAACTCGGCAAGTACCTAAACAACTAATCCGCTTATTTCCGAACACATCTCGCGAGGAGTCCCCGGATTATTTCTAATGCCGGCATCCCGCTGACGCGCCAATTTACATCGGATCAGTTTAGACTTATAAATAATGTAAATATGGGATTATGGAACATTATCTTCAATAATTTTGAGATGATAATATGATTTATCCTAATCTTAGAATAAGCGTTTCGAAACAGAATATTTATAAGCTTGGTAATTATTTAATATGTTAATTTCACGTTGCCAGCGTTCTGCTGATAGATGGCGTTGTTAGCATTTAACATGGATTTTGTGGCAGATGGCGCCACTTAGAGATTGTCAACATTAATTCGGATAAAAATGATAATGAAAAAGACGGTTAAAAAATTAAACTATTTAGAAACCTGGACATGAATCATTGCTTTACAATTTGGTGTTTTGCAATTGTTTAACAATTTTACAACAGATGGTAGACCTCTTTGTAGTTCAACTCTGACGGCACTCCCGCCACACCTATTTCTGCTTAATAAGCAGTGTTATACGTTGCTGTGTTCCGGCTTGTTAGGTCCGGTAAGGGTGACATACTTATCTGAGTACCTGAGAACTTAGACCTGGGTACTTTCTTAATGGGTAGCAACCCTTAATTAAGATTTTCATCTTATCGCAGTCTGATTAGAGATGACAGTGGATACTTGAAAATAGATAGACAGTCAGATATACGAGTAGGTACCAACTCGTTTGATATTTGCATAATATAAAAAACACAAATTAATTATTTTTCATAATTTTGTATCGCTAGCCGTTAGTAATCAGACAGTATCCTAACTTATGTTATTTAAGATATTGCACGGTTATAAGTAAGCTTAAAAATGTACGGTTCGGCAAATAAAGGAAAATTAAAAAATGTATTTACGAGTGCGCTTCTGAGATAAACGACTTGCAATACTTGCAAATTTGATGCAAATTTACAGTCACGATATCCAGGTACGTATATATATTTTATTATAAACATTTTTCAATAACTTTATGAGAATTCAGGAGGGATTAAGGGAATGGTTCGGCTTCAGTATCACCTCAAAGCTGCAGACTAAAATTCTCTTATTCATTATAAAATTGACTTTTTACCATACTAGTTTTATAATAATATATTGAATGAATGTAAATTTGTAATTTATTTTAAATTGATTGTGTTCTGGTTTGAAGGGGACAGGGGGTAAGATATACTTATCCAAGGGGTTCTATCTTATAACTCAGGGGTATCAATGCATTTGTGGTAGACCCCAGATTTCTTATCTTATCTTAAGGGTGGTAGAACTCTTTGTGGTTCGACTCCGGCGGCGCCATCGCCACACCTGTCTGCCTTGGAGCTGCGGGCTGCATGCTTGCTGCTACTTCCATAACATAAAAAGGTGTCAATGTCTGGCAGAAGGTAGTTTTAGTTAAAGTTAGAGAAGGAGACAGTTATGGCGATGGTGCCAGAGAAGTAGAACCATAAAGGACTCTACCACTTATAAAACCTGTACTCTATCAAAACACAGCTACGTAACAATCTTATATCAGAAATAACCTGTTGTTAAACAAAAAGTTTTATCACCAACCTACAAAACATTTAATGAAAAAATTCCAAACATACAAACACTTTTTCGCTCAACGCTACTTTTTTATTATGAAATTATGACGGGCTTACAATTGATACTTATTTCTCGAGGGCGCCCAGCCCTCCTCAATCTTACTTATGTATTTATTTAAGCTACAATTTATGCCCACTCTGATGATTCTCGCTAGGTATTTTTGTCTTATTTTCATCATACATCCACTTACATACATAGATTTTACTAGAAGTGTACCATTTCACTCGCATCTATAAAAATGTATTATGTCTTAGATTTGTTAAGCCATTTAGAAGTGATATATGTAGTAACAGATATCCATCCACCAGCCACCCTTAAAAACTTTCAGCTTTATAACATTAGCCTGACAAGGTACTTTATTTATTTATTTGTTTTCATCAACAGCATAACATACAGAAAATTGACAAATTCTTGACTTAAAATATAGACCAGTATGCATGCCAATTACTGGTGTGTACATCAGTTGCCAAAATGTTGAAGGATGTGTATTGAAGTAAAAGTAACAGATGTACAATGGGGTAATAGTTATAAGATAAAAACAATAAATTAAGATGACTTATAACAGAGATGTGAAGCAAGCTATTCCTGGCGTGTACCAGTTCTTGTTTCTTTCGAACAGTGTGATTACCGGCTCAATCAAATGAGGCGGCTATCTTAGACCTCAGGAAAACGACCTTCATTAGATTGAAAGAAGAATAATCATATTTTAGATTTTTTTTATATTTTAACTGAATGGCTGCCTGATGGAAAGCAGTCACCGTCGCCTGGACATTTGCAACATCAGAGGAGTCGCCAATTCATCGCCGGAGAGCTCTTTTTGCACCTTTTTGAAGAACCCCATGTGATAGTGCTTCGGAAATGCCTCAGGAGGAAGTTCATAAAACAATAGTACCTCAAGATCCCTATTCTATATAAAGTTAGTTACAAATGTCCATAGGTGGCAGTAACAACTTACCATCAGATGGGCTGCATACTCGTTTCTCACAAAATAAATAGTTTCAGGTAGGAGACATACTTATCCCAGGCGTTCCATCTTCGTCCTCAGGACGTAGCAACTCGTAGCAACGCATAGGTAGAACTACACTTATGTGGGGTTGATTGCGTATGTCAACGGGTGGCAGTGGCCACTTACCATCACGGAGGATTGCAAGCTTGTTTGCTACTTTCATATTTAAAAAAAAATCTCAAAAATATTTCTCAAGATTTTATCGAAATGTTTTAGCGTCTTGTTTTAGGTTATATTGTATTGACTTAAACACACACATCAGTTTATTTTAACAATTACTGATTATAATCTGCTACTATTTGTTTGTTTTCGGGTATTTCGTTGATTGCTCTCATTTCCGTGTCAGCTAATGTATTGTTATAATTTCACCTTGCTTTGAATTCAGGGTGCCGTTCGACCTACTTTCGAACGGAACATATTTCAGTTAATCATTTATTAAAAGTTAATAAACGTAAAGTGAAAGGATGCAACTTACCCATTGATTAATCATAGTAAAGCCGAAATTACTACAAAAAAAAATCCGTTTCCGTCTGTCACAGTGTGTGTGTTAATAGTGTGATTGTTATTATTAGTCATATACTTCTTATTTTTATTTTTTTATTTCTAACTTATATTTTACTGTAGCGTTATATAGTTGAATTACTAGTGTTATAAGCAAATTTTATATTTTTATATGTTAATTTTTCTTTATATTTTATAGTACTGTTTGTAGATGGAATAAATTTTACGTCTTTCTTTCTTTCTAGAGATAAAAAAAATAAATTTATATAAAACTAGCTGACCAGGCGAACGTGTTTCTGCCATTTGTATTTAGAAGACGCCGATGTGCCATTTGTATACAGAATTGGACGTAAAAAAAGTTACTTCTGATTTTAAATTGTAATAACTTTTGATGGAGGGGATTGATTTTGATGAAATGAAGCCTAAATGTTAAGATAAGATTCGTGCTATGAACATATATGAACTTCTATGAATACAATCCCGTTGTTTTGGCAGCAAGTAATTTTAAACACACAGACATCGAGCCCAAGTTACATCGTTATTATATATACAAATAAACCACGCATTACACACTAATTGTATCAGAACAAATATATTTTGACCAGTCATCGGCTTGTAAGCAGTTACAGGTAGAAACAAAACATTGCGTTAACCCGTGTAGGGCGAGATAAACTCAGCCTCCCGCCTTTCAAGGATAGCGATCGAGGCTACGGTATAATTTACAAGCGCAGAGCGATTAAACTTATTAAAGTCACCTAATTATATAGTTACAAGTAATATGTGGGTATATGGTATTGTTCGGTCAGGTCTCGTATGTGGTAGAACCCTTTGAGGCTCGACAGCTGCGGTACCACCGCCACACCCATTTCTCATATGTAAGTCAGCCGATTTTCACACTTTTTTCACTGTAACATAAGAACTGCGTCTAGCCGTATCTTTTTTATTTTATGGAGGTAGCCAACGAGCATGCAGTCCACCTGACGGTAAGTCGCCACTACCGCCCATGGACATTTGTAATTAGGCCAAGATAAGATCACAGTCCTACCTAAGGTCAGCCCCAGACGCGTTGCTATCCCTGAAGTCTAAGTTAGAATGCCTCGGATAAGTATGTCTCCCTTACCACACCCTTCAATCAGAACACAGCAGCGCTTAACACCGCTGTTATTAGGCAGAAATAGTTAGCGGTGGTGAGTGAAACCACAAAGGGTTCTACCACCTTAGAAATACCGTAGTAAAACACATAAGTACGCCCTGTACTTTCACTACTAATATTTATTTCACTTACCCCACACACGATCTCAAGACGTGAGTAACGCGCCACAGATGTAATTACATTTCACAATAAGATAGGGCCAAAAATACCACACACCTTATCTGCACTAATATATATGTAATTGTCTCTTGTGCCTAAACATTTGTCGTCTTACCTTTATGTCCTCTACACGTGTTGTTTATCTATATAAAAAGAAAACGAAGTGTCTGTTTATAGTATATGTGTATTTAATAGCAAAAATCAATTAATATACGTTTGTCTGTTTGTTCTGGGTCTACAGTACGGCTGAAATGGTTATGCGCGGACTTTGGAGATAGATCTATGCAAATAAATAAAATTGAAATGTCTGTTTGTAATGTCAATATAATAACTTTTAACTACATGCATATGAAAGAATACACGGCACCTATAAAAATACACATATATTTTTTTGTTTGCTTGGATGAGGTAATCTTCTAAACGGCTGGACCGATTTCGACGGTACTTTCACTGGAAGATAACTACAATTCTAAGGTATAACTTAGACTACTTTCATTTTTGAAAAAACAATAGCGCGTGCTCTACGCTCATGCAGCCGCCATCGCGGGTGCTTATGTCAGTTGCTGTTAGGCACATATTAATGTATGCTTTTTTGCTTCCTTAACATAGAAGAATCCGCGAGGATCAGTTAGTGATAAATATACGCAGATATATGCTTCATTTAATAAAAACAAATTAATAATAAGGAACTAATGTCGGGGTAATGCCAGGAATTATGAGGCATCTTTGGAATTATAACTTAGGTATACTCCAATGTAGGTATGTCGTGTTACATTTTTGAAAAGCGAAACCGCGAAGCTCAACTAGTTTATTATGTTTTTAGATCTTAAGTTACACTTACCTTTGAAGCCTGTCTTTTTGGTCGCGCCCACAGAACAATTATATGTATAGATATGGCACTGTCGCATGAGTTACCATAACGCGTGACTGCTCATTCTTTTAGCTTTAAACACTTAACATTTTGGTACTGACACGATATATAACAATTTATTTTGTAGAGAAGCCATTGTCGGCAAAATTTTCACTCAGTCTTTTCACGATATTGTCATATCTAAAAATATTTAAGTCTATGTATGTACATTATTTTAGTATCACTCTGTATTTAAGTACTAAGAACACCTCATGTGGAATACATACCTTTGTTGTTTTAAGGACAGTAAAATGTGCGCAAAAGGTTCAACTGATGAAGTGCCGCCGCAACGCGTATTTCTGACTTATTTTCAAAGTGCTGAAGTGAAGTTTCGTTGTTTTAATGGTTTAATGACAGCTATGATAGACATAAGGGGTTAGTAGATTTAGAAAATACATTAAATATATTTTTAACCAAGTTGATAAAAGTTCATCAGTTTACCTATATGTAAATTATATTCTTGGATTTGGGTTATTTTTGAACTAGCTGAGCCCCGCGGTTTCAACCGCGTGGAGCGCGCGCTAATGCTTTTTTCAAAAATTAAAGTAGCCTAAGTTACGCCTTAGACCTTTAGCTATGTTCTAGTGAAAGTCCCGTCAAATTCGGTCCAGTCGTATAGAAGATTACTTTAGCCAGACAGACAGACGAAAAGAAGTTAATTGTATTTTTGCTATAGGTACCGTGTATTTTCATATGCATTTAGTAAAAAGTTGGTATGACGTTACAAACATACACTTCAATTTTGTTTATTTGTAT
>DWNY01000754.1:0-14653 GCA_018250635.1 Telegonus apastus | reverse complement strand
CTACGAACGTAATTTTCTCTCTCACTTAAGAGATGTTCAAATTGCATATGATTGCGAAATAGTTATCGATACAATTTTAGTGAAATGTAATTTGAATAAGGTTGAATAAACTTCACGTACTCAAGTAATAAGCAGTGATAGCCTAATGGTTATAACTCGGCCTCTCAATCGGGGGGTCCGAGGTTCAAGCCCCAGGCACGCACCTCTGACTTTTCGATTTGCTTTTACGGTGAAGGAAAACATCGTGAGGAAACCTGCACACCTGAGAGGTCTTAAAAAAAAGTTCTTGAAGCTGTGTGAAGTCTACCAATTCGCACTTAGCCAGTGCGGTGGGCTATGGCCTACACCCCTCTCATTCTGAGAGGAGACCCGTGCCCAGCAGTGGGACAATAATCGATTGAATACGAAACTCGTGTCTTATTAACGTATGCGTCTTTGCTCTCGAGGACTTAATTTGAATACGTCACATTACTTCCCTGCTTAACTTCTCTTGGCTTTATACGTGTTGACATCTATAGACACCAAACTGACCGTGACAGATAAAATCGTATTTTTCTAAACAATATTTTGCCAGATACGCCTCGTACTGTTAAATATACCTTGCAGTACCTACTTATATAAGTTTGACGTCACCCTTGAATTCAGTGGAGTCATCAAGAATTCTGTCACCGTCTCGACAATTTCCACGATCTTTCTCAAATATGGAAACTTTTACGCTAAGTCAGAGATGTTTACTTCCTTTAAAGACTCATTTAAAACGCATTATTTAAATAAGTCCCACTACTATGAAAACACAGCAATGTTGCTATAAAGCAGGAATATATGAGTCACTCGCCAAAATTTCCATCAAATTTTCATGAGCTAACTGAAATATTTGCACAATCAACAAGTTATTGTAACGCGGTGTCATATACTTTGCTTACTGTTCAATCACATGTTTACAGTGAGCAGGTTTAATGCTAATTCGCATTTCAGCTTGTTTGGCAAGTCATCACGAATTATTGAAATGCAATTAGCCCGTGTAACAGGATGCTTTGTAACACACACCCAAGAATTGTAAGCTTTCCCGCCTTGTTTCCCATTCGTTGTTGCTCTTACTTAAAATAACGTATTTGTTGAATTATCCAATGTTTGTAGGCGCCGTTTGAGCCGGCCGCGGTAAATAATTTCCATAGCTCTCAAGGCCGTTGCGTACTATTTCCAAGGCGACTAACTCGGACTCTTTGATATTATTTTTTATAAATAGAATTATTAAACGTACAGTCCACAAAGTGGCCAGTGCCGCTCTTAAAATTCTGTATCAACAAGATTAAATTAGTGTTACCTGAGATTGGACATAAATGCGTTGCTAGCCCCTAAGGACTAAGTTTTTTGTCGAGTTGATTGGTATATCGTAGTGTCGCGAATGGATACGGTCAGTGCTGTTAAAATTTTCGAAATAAGTGTACATGTAATTTCGTTCGTGATCTTGCATTTCAAGGATCGTACAATAGAAAAAGCTAAATTCTGATCTTCTTGCTTGACACACTTATAAACAATGAAGAACACAGGCATATATTAAATCTTACTCGGGGTCTGAGGGCTAAGTTGGAACCCCTTGGTTAGGTATTTCTCTCTTTAAACTAGACTACAGAGGCGCTAAGCAAGTCTCTGTTACGCAGACATAAGTGTCGTGAATTATTTAAATAAGCGATCAGGTCAATGATACTCAAATTGAGAGCACTCACAGTTGAATTATATGAGCCTTCTTACGTATCAAATTCTGTTGGATTATTTAATACACTCATTGCATCTATGTAATAAAATCGAAAAACAATATTCATATATCGAATTAGTAGCTATTTATCGATATTTCGATCGATATCACATTGCCATATATACGAAACTGATCAACTATTATAATACTGTTAATATGGATGAACTGTCTATAATTTCTCGTGAGGTGTGAGACATATTGTGTGTACGCAAGATGTTTAAAGTTAATCCTTAAATAGAAATTCATCTGCGGCCGACCGCACAAACGGATCATAATCTTAAGTTAATTGCAGATGTTTGTGTAGGTAGTGACCAGCATGTATGCTTCTTACTTATAGAAAAAACCCATTTGCTGAATTTGGGTCGGCAAGAAGTTCGCCGAATACATAAATAACTGTTTTACTGAGATACAATATTGTGTCTCAAGCATACATTTGTACCAAAACATTGATTCGGTCGTGTCCACATTGTACATCATACTCTTAGCGATTATTGATACATCATTGACGCTCGCCTACCCTTCGGGAATCACCGCGCCGTTTGGTCAAGGCTTGTGTTTACTGAACTCGGCGGCAAAGCGATTGACGGACACGCCAACATTCACCGGAGTAAATATTGTGAATATTGCTGAATTGTGCAGAGCTGCGTACATGGACCTGTATTTGTTCTCTCTAATATTAATAATTTCGTCGTAGAATTTAATGAAACGGAGTTCTGAATATCTGAATTTCATCATCGATGTTCTATTTTCGTCAGTTTCAAATAAAGTCACTATTTCATTTTAAAGCAATGAAAATAGAGCTTTCTGGTATATTCCAAAGAGCAATCAATATTTACCTGTAAAATAGAACGAACATTCTTATTAAAGTATTCCTATAAAAATCTATTTAATTTCATTTACATACTATTTCATCTACACGTTTGGATTTTTTCATAACTGTTTATTAGGCTTGGAGTTCAATGCACTATTCCATTGCTGATTGAAAGACGAAGGTGCGAATTAGTGTCAGAGAGGTAAATACATATTAGTGTTAGGTACAAGTACTCCCGGAAGGTTAGACTCCCTCAACGCTAATGGTAACTGATATTCAAATAAAAAAATCTGAAGCAATATCAAAGCACGGAAAAGCGCATGAAATTTACCTATTACCAGTCACACATTCAACTCAAGACCGCCAGAAACCAGCGTTATTCTTAGTTTACTTCAAGAAGAAACATGTACTATGTGTTGGTAATATGGTCGCCTCTTATAGTCGCCATCCACTCTGTTCTACCGACACGCAAGGACTTTTTTTAGCTAGCAATAGATGTAGCGGTGGCTCTCTGAACTATACTATTTTATAACATTTCCAAAAGCTATTTAACGTTAGAGATCGGCCATAGTATACAGAAATTGCTGGGCTGTATATGCTTCGGCATTCTTTATTGACATACACAATATTTATAGAGATAGTATTTTGAGAATTCTTCATCTTCTTGAGTGCTTCTGGCGTTACCCTCCTCCTTTCTCATCCGGGCTTGGGACCGGCAATGGCGGAGTTGTTTACATACATCATGTGAAACACACATAGCGCGGCTTGGTCAGGCGCGATCGGTAGGTTGACAGGTGACCGGTAGTGCCAAAATTTCATGCGCCCTTCCGTGCTAAGTACGAAAGTAGAAGCTGCACAAAACAATCCGTGCACATCGCCGGGAACGTTATGGATGCAACGATAGTCGAAATATAATATACTATTTTTTTGGCAGAGACAGTCCAAGGGAGCTCCGTAACCGTGCGGAGAAGCAGCGTCGAGACAAGCTGAACCAATCTATTTCGCTGTTGGCGACCATCGTGCCTCCCGTGGTCGCCATGCCACGCAAGATAGACAAGACCACCATCATGAGACTAACTGCGCACTATTTACGCTCTCATCAGTATGGTAAGTGTTTTGTTAAATTCCTACTGTATGATCGTTTTACTCACTTACTCATCAGTATGATAAGTGCTGTTTTCTTATACTTGTACCGTATGATTGTTCTTTGTCAAGTCGTCATCGTACGTATACACGGTCTCTCAGAGTAAAGAGGCTTGGGTTCCATAGCGTTGATCAAGTGCTTCTATTCAGTTAAATTAATCCATTCAATGTGCTCTGTGTAATATATTTCTTTTATATATCTATACTTCGAGTATAATTTAATTGTTACATTGTAAATTATCAAACGACTCTAAAAAATTGCTCCTGGTCTGGTATTTGTATGCTAAATCGTTATAATCAACCCCTTTCTGTCCTTCTGCCAGACACAGGTCTCTCAGAGTGAGAGGGGCTTAGGTCATAGTCATAATTGAAAATACTTTTTTCAACATAAGTCAGATGTTTACTCGTACGTTCATCCTTAAAGAAGACAAGAGCGCGTGGAATTGGAACCTCAAATTCCGTTTTTGGGAAGTATAATTAGAAACCATGAGGCGGAAGTTACTGTAGATTATTATTATTATTGAAAATAATTCTGTAAAAAATCTATTTTGAATATTACATTACAATATGAGTTATTTAAGTTGTGTATTATTGCACGGCACAAAATGAGCATCAGAGCGCAGCGTGGGTGCTAATCGCTGTGTAACAATAGACAACTTAAGGGACGAGTACTGTAAACTAGATATTTTATTGCACATGTGACATAAATCCGCAGTCATTTAAATGTCATTATGGGGTTGAATATTGTCATAATTGATGTGGAACTGTTATTTTATGCATTGTCAAATAACTCGATTTATTTTTAGCACTATGTAAAAAACGACTATTTAGGTCACGGAAAACCGTGCATAAAGAACTGGTTTAGGTCATAGTGTGCTATAAAATATTATTGATATTAGTTGAATAATAATACAACTCTATCAACATATTAACGTATTTACTTTGGTATTAATTGCTGGTTCGCATAGTCGCCTCATATTAAAGTCAGTATTGATATGTAGTTAGGCGAAACTTTAATATTATTTGTTCGTATATACCTTGTAATTGCCCAGTAGATAAAACGTCTACGTTTTATGAGTACCTACATCCTATTATTGTTTTGTCATTAATTTAGTAGTATACAATGATTAGACGAAATAAAACGCAGTTTAGCTTGACGTAAACTAAATTGATGGCCAATATTTCTTACCTGCATACATAAATCAATCACCGCCGAATACCTTACAGATTATCACACTTCATAAAACAGACGTAGCAACGCAATGAAAAAAAGCAAATAATTAGTCAAAATTCGTGTGAAAGTGTGAGTTTTACAAAATGCGGATATCTCGTATTCGAGGTAAGTACGAGGCGTTCTGACTTAGTCTTCACTTGAAACGAACCGCTGGCCAGCCTCGAATAGAACTTCCATCTTATCTGAGGTTGGTTACAAATGTATGGACAATTGTAACCAACTAACAAGTTGTTGTTTGTTTGATGATAAGTGGTCGGTCCCCATGGTCGGCAGTGACCACTTATCATCTGCCGGACTTTATGCTTGTTTGTTACTTCCATATTAGGTATACCTATAAAAATATCGTGATACGAAAAACTTTTATTTATTAAAGGACAGTTCTGGCTTATACCTATACCTATAGTTCCAATGAATTCCGGGGTAAAATTTTTATTTTCATTTTATCGAATAGGATTATTTACGCCCACTTGAAAGAATTCATTCCCTAGAAGTAATAAAAAATGTATCATGCAATGTCAGTGTAATCTCTTCAATTAATATCATAAATCATAATTCACTCTGATTTAATTTGGCCGACGACTGCTACACAGTGAAATTAATCCCTTCATTGCGTTCTGTGATGTCTTTGTATCTATCTGTTTGATAAAAACCTACGATAAAATTGAAATGTTACATTTTTCAATTATCAAAGGACTTAATTAAAAATATTGCTCCTGTCTGACTTCTTATGAAATAGAGATTATTTTTTAATCAAGGAAATTGGATTTCTTTTACAAACGTTTAAATATCTTTTAAGCTTTGTGAGTGTTTTTATACTCACAAAGTTTATATTTTTATATAAGATAATATTTTCTTCATTGGTCCACTTTATGATCGCTATAGCGGAATGTTATGGACACAACAAACATTATACATACATACAAAGCAATTTAATTTAATTTATTTAAAATTTAATTTAAGACTTGTCTTCTTTAGCCGTAGGTCACGGGCCGAAACATTTCGAATCAATTATTTAGCGTTTCAGGGTTAAGTATTAAAAACATATTTATTTGTCCGTTCGTATTGTCGAAGGACACTAAACATTAGCTTTAGCCGGCATTTGAGTTTTAAGCAAATTTGAGAAAATTTCGCTTCAGTTCGGGCATAATTTAGCCTCACTTTGCGGCTAAATTTCGCTTCTGTTCTTGTAAGATCGGGTAGATATATTATTTTTAACGCTCAACGCTGGCAGTTACATGTTAACCCGCGTACCTAGAAACATTCGCGTCAAGCTACATTCGCTCGTACTGAGCATTAAGTCAAACTTATGTGTCCCATCTTATAAAGTCACGAAATGTCTGAGGTTTCTGAAATTCGCTCGACGCTTGCAACACCAAGCGAATGTTACGTAGCTCTAGGGGTTACACATCTTAATACACTCCACTACCATAGATACGCAAAACAATAAATCGCCGGCGTTGAAGTTTTACGACAGACAACTCATTTTCTTTTGTTATGACGCAGTACGACTTACTGAACCAGATCAACTGCGTTTTGTTTCATTTTCTAGTTTCGCCACATTCCTACCTCTAATTGTTATGTATTGGAATGCGAACTCCACCCATAACAATTACGCGATTAAAATACGGCAAAATATGACGGTGTCAGGCGATCCATATAGAATAAAATGGTACGGTGTTATACTTTATTTGCATTGCCCGTGTAATTAATTTTTATATAACACTCAATGTACTAATAAATCCAGATTTATGAATTTATACGTGTTAAATTATATTAATATTCATTTAAAATATACCACAGTTCTTATTTTTTGGTTAGATTTAAAAATCGTTTATTCTACGGAAGAATGTTTTCGACGTTTTATAAATGAATGCATAATTGTAATTGAAAGTTTGAAATAATTTGCGTTTTACTTTTAATGAAGCTAATGAATAAAAAAATAATCAAAAAGACTGATGTCATTATAATGAGGAATAAGATTCTAACCAGTGGAATAAGGAGTAAAATTAAAAAGAATTAGATATTTATTTTTTAATAGTTACAGCCAACAACGCCACTCTAAGACACTAGTGAATCACGATGTAGAAATTTAGTTTGAACAAGAACAATTAATAACAACCTTTACCAATTCTAATACTTTCTGTTCAGTGTAAAACAACAAAATAATATATTATGTAAGTGGCATTAACAATAAACATTATTTACGATAATTAATCGTGTTCGTTTTCAGAAATGCTGTTTATCGTCTAACACAAGAATTAGCTGTATTTGATAGAGTATAAACAGCAATCAGTGACAAATTATTGATCCATTGTTGGACCGCAATGAACGTACTACGCAGTTGTTGAGTCACATATTGAATATTAATATTGCGGGTAGGTGCTAGGAACCGTACTAGGTTGTAAAATGTGAATGACTCTACCTTTGATTATATACGGTCAAGATCAGTGGTTCTTAACCTATAAGTTATGAGGAACTATTTGACAGAATTTCTGTCTACTCATAGATCATCAACTTTTGATGTGAGTAAAATTGAAAATGAATAGAGGGTAAACTTTATCTTTTTTTAAATAAAACATTTCCGCGAACCTCGTCGCGGCGCCGCGGCTCCGTGCGCTACTTGACTGTCATTATATCGACTCCTAATTTTTTAATATTTTTCGGATGGCTTCGCGGACCACTATGGCTGCTTCTCGCGATCCCTAGTACTCTACAGACCACCTCTGAAGAACCACTGGTCTTGATCGAAGGTTACTTAAAAAAGACACCCAAAAAATTGCCACTAACTTTTAGGTTCTATATGATTAAAGTTTGTAATAGGCAACTTTAATGTCCAATCAAAATGACGTAATGGGATTATGCGACAAACCCATTTTTAAACTAGTGTGCGTGAGTCACGCACACATGGCTATATTTCTTAGACGTTTTTCGTTTATCACTCATAGCGCGACGTTCTATCTAGAGATTATATAATCAAAGGACTCTACCAATTACACTAACATACTCAGTGTTTGTAAGCGCCCACAATAATACTCCTATGTGCGAAGTAGACGTTTTTAAATTAAAATTTATGACCTGCGTGGCGGAACTGTCACCATACACTCTAAAGGTTCCGAGTTCGATTCCCGGCCAGACAGATGAATGATGATGAATCAATGATGAATTTAGATATCTGTCCTGGGTCACGAAGTCTGTGTGTTCTATGTGTGTGTCCATGTTATGGCGGTGATGCCTCCAGTGTAGAACTACAAACGGTTCAAATATTCTCAACTTCAATGCAATATATCAAGGTAATTATCATAGACCACTCAATTGACGTTAATTTGTAAGTAACTGCTAAGGAAATTAGTTCGAACCACATTCGAACCCCTCTTGCACATTTATCTTTTTGACAATGAGGTGTACCATAATAAGTTGTGAAACACATATTAATAACCATCCGACCACGACAACCCAACGCTTCTGGTACCAAATTTGGACCCCTTTTCACGTTTATATTTAGGGTGAGATTAACATTTGGGGTTGATTGTGATTACGTCTGTTATGTCAACAATGGTCACTATAAAATTTAAGAGTGGAAAAATTAACGAATAACGTTAAGGTACGGTATCCCAGATACGAAAAAGATAAAGAGGGCGTCAAAGAAAGTAATGGAAACGCGATTTTCCAAAGGGATGGACAGTTTTAATTTGCGACAGGAAAAAAGTTTTGAAATAAAGTTTTTAGAAAATGTTTATGCAAAATAAAAATTAAGTATGTAAGTATACCTTATCTTGTCACACGAAAATATATTTTTCCGACGTATTTTAATTGAACCAAGGCGTTTTTAAACTACCTTGCATCAGAATCTTAGTATGGCATCTCATATAGCAATTTGAAATTTAATTTAACTTTTTCATACCGACAAATTCTCAGGTAGGTTTTTTATTTTCTCAGCAAACATTTTACCAACTTCGAAATATATTTAGCTATCAATATTATTCTTTTGTAAACAACTTTCAGTGTAATTTCCGGGGCTTGAAGAATAAATGAACGATAGGCCAAATCCTATTTAACTCTTAAAAATCACGGTGGAACGATGAGCTGTCAAATTTACAGTAGCTACCATTTTTGGAATACTGTTCGTAGAGAGGGGAGTGAGATTGACACATGTAAGAGTTCATGCAGAAATGATTATTTATTAATGCACAATATTTATGTCTTATAAGTGTTACATATTTGTATAGTTTAATATATTTATTAAACTAAAACCATTCGCTGTTTACATTTATGACAACGTAAAACCATAGTTATTTAAAACACAATAGGTAAATGAATACAATTATATCATAAATAATGTCAAAAAACGCGTTATTGCTTTTTTAATGCGACTTAGTCAATTATACCTCATTTTCCCTATGACGGCATTTCCTAATGAACAGACAAAATATGTATATGTAAAAGTTTTTTTTTATTTAATTCATAAGTTTAGGTTTTATTTAGTATTAATTATGCTCATATTTCGACCATTGTGAAGGGTCCACTGGTTATATTTACAGCTACAGACACACCTACTGCAGTTAATCAGTGCAGTCTGTAGTTAATCGAAAGCTTTCAAACAGTTTCGGATGCGGGATTTTATATTTTCCTGACTATGATTTGGATTGATCATTTCGCTGTCAGCTAATAGAGATGGAACGGTGTGACGTTTGTTTTATTACTTATTTTATTCTGCTGCATTATTGCACTTTTTGCCGAAGGTAAAGTGGGAAAAACTGTTTCACAAAAATATTTTTAAATAACTATGATATCTCGCTATTAATCATGTAATGATTTCGATAGGTATAAACAAGCTACCGGCAGTGGTCAAATCATAGAGTTATTATTATAGTAAAGTAGGGCCAGCCTAAAATGTATCCATCGAAATAAAGAGAGGGCAAATTAGGGTACCTACCTAACTTTTTCGCATGTGAGATTAGACAAAGATAAGTAAGGTGTCTCTCATCTTCCCTCTCTTATTATTTGTCGCTCTCACAAGCCCGCCTATGGTACGCCTCCCGTATTCTATTATAATAACACTATGGGTCAAACACTTAGAGTTTTTGAACCAAAGAAATACTTATAATGCCTCTATGATTTGAACTAGTTAGTTATAATATCATGATTACAAAAGCGGTAACCGTATTTACATATGAGTCGAGTTGCCCTGTTATTATATTAGATTACTTCTAACATCAAGTTAATCAGTGTATCGTATTACCGAATGGATACGGTCATTGCGGCTAACATCTTTTCACCAAGTCTATGTAATTTTGCTTGTGATCTTGCATATCACGGGGCATACAATATTTTAAGCAAAATTCTGATATTTCTGCTCAATCCACTTAAACAATGAAAAAGCCCGTGTCACAGGGACTATTCTATGAGGTTGGCAACTCAGTTCTTTCATTTCCTGTTTGTGGAGAGGTGCAGGAATAAAGTTTTAAAACATTATAAATGAAAAAGCCGAGACTTTTCGCGTTGTATTCAGTGTTGCAGTCGATGCTTAGTTTTGTTTTAAAATATGAGGATTTTATTCCCCGTGGCGAACGAAAAGCTTAATAACGGTTAAAAATAACGAACTACGGTGGAAGCAACATGTTGGACTTGTTTATAACCAACACAAACATACAACAGTATGTAGCTACTGTGCCTATGCTAGTGTGCACGCGTTGGCAGGTAAGCTCTTTAAGGAAAAGTGGATTATACTGTCTGTTTTACGGTGGCTTGATAATGGAACTTGATGTGCAAAAACTGTCCAATTGCATTAGCGAAGAAATAAGCGTGTAAATTTCACATGTGCGTTAAAGTATTACCTACGTAATGAATATATTTGCAATATAATGATGTGCAAAAACTGTCCAATTGCATTAGCGAAGAAATAAGCGTGTAAATTTCACATGTGCGTTAAAGTAATACCTACGTAATGAATATATTTGCAATATAATAGTTTAGAAAATTGTGATTGAGTGTTTAGAACTTTTGTCTATGTGTCTGTAATCAAACTACTGAATTAATTTAAAGCATTAAACATAATAATTATATTTATAGTCTGTATTTTAACACAACGGGAATTACTCTTTATTTGATAAAATCCACCTAATCGTAAAAATAACAAAATGATAAGTATATTACATTTTTTTTAAACGCGGGTGGAACCGCGGGTCTAAGCTAGTATCTAGTAAATGCTCGGAAGTCTGTTTCAGATCTCCATTTAAATTGTTCTTAGGATCTTGCTAAGTGACAGGTAGCGTTAATCTAATGGTTTGAAATGCAATCCTTCAATTTTAAATTAATTAGACGTCGGTAGAACGAGTTCGAATAAAGTACCCTCACCATATCCATATTTCAAGCATGAAGCTGTCTTTGCGGTTTGTTGGTGGTGTGGTTATCGGCTCACTTGCATACGAGGCGACCATCTTAGTCCTCAATATGGAATAATAGATTTATTGAAGGCTTTGTAAGAGATTATATAGAAAAAATGTATTGTCTTTAAAATCAGACACTTCCTGTAGTTTCACATGTATGGGTAGTTTCCCGAATTTGGTACTTATGGATATCACTATCGGATAGTGCAATAAGTGCACTTCGATTCCTAGCTAGGGAAATATTTTTATGAAAAAAATGTTCAGTTTTAGTTTTTATCAAAATTGGCCTCGTAAGCCCTTTTAGCATTTTTCGATATTCTCTGCCAACTATTTCGGATTAACCATTCACGCACACTTGAAATGGCTTTAGGTGTACGTTCTGAGTTTGCGTATTTGTTTATTTTCGCAATTTTTAGGATGCTAATATTCGAGCGACAGTCCATTTCAACGACTTGCCCTATTGCCCTAGACCCTTTATATTTTCAAAATTCTTGTAGTTCTATAGCTGTTAAGATAAAAAATACTTAAATTCAGGGATATTTGGGGATACGGAACCCTACGTGTGCGCGTTCGACTCAAAATTGGCCAACCATTTTTTTACTAATGGAAGTATTCGTACAGTAATTGCGACCGACCCTCTGCTAGCGCGATGGACTAGGGTTCAAATTTTAATTATGGAAGCAGATTCCAGAATCGAAACCAAAATATAATTGCTCAATTATGATGTATGGAATTTTAGTTTTTCCCGAAAGAATCATATAGAGTAGCGAACGTTTTCAAATAAAATTTAATAAGTGTTATTTTTTCAATTATGTTTGTAGCTATATTTTTATATCATAAAGTACGATAACAGACTTGTTCAAATGAGCATAAAAACGAATCAAAAATGGTTTTATCACGCGTTAATCTAATAGGCACGTCAAAACGTCGTCGCGAATGAAGATTTCCCCTATTCACTACCTGGCTCTATCATCAGATTATCTCAAAAATACCAAATTACTGTATTGTCATCAAAACTACGTAATATAAAGTTTTTTCGATTTCATTACATTTTATCTGTTTATTGATCAATAGTGGTAGAACCCTTTTAGTTTAAATACGCTTCATAACGGTTCCGTTTTGAAGGGTGTGGTAAAGGAGATACTTATTCCTCGTATAGGATCGCTTTCAACTTAGTCCACAGAGGTAGCAACGCATCTTTGACCGACCTCAAGTGACTCTAATCTGGGATGACCATTGAGGATAGTGGGCATATACCATCAGACGGACTGTATACTACTGTAATACTAGTGTATCTAGTTATCTATATATTAATACGTGAAGCGAAAATTTGCGGTACCATTTTTTGAATATTGCGCGGAAAGAGGAGCATGGTATTAGGCATACGTGAAATTTCATGCAAAGAAGCTTTTTAATGGATAATATTTATGTAGAATTAAGTTACAAAATATGTATAAAATTGAACAAAATAAAACAATAAATTGACAATATTAAAAGATATCGTCAACTATGTATGACAGATGTCTATGTCAAAAATGCGTTATTGCTTTTAAATGCGGCTTAGCAAATTTAACCTGATTTTCCTTATAATAAGTGTTTTTCTTATGCATAGATTAAAAATGCATACACAAGTTTAGTTTTTGTATTTCTTTAATTATGGTCTCTCGACCATTGTGACTGGTCTACTAGTACATATAAAATTATTTTTTTTATTTGGTAAGTTCAGTTTAAATTTCGGTCGAACTTCGACCATTGCGGTGGGTCCACTAATTTAGTTAGTTACGAACCGAGCTAATTTAAAGCGTGCAATAAATCTTTATTAGTTGTCTGGTTATACGGCTTAGATTCCTACAATCTAGCATTTTCTGCGTTCAAAAGTTCCAACGGCATTCCTGTCGGGAGACGGCTACGTAGCTAAAGGATACATACAATGGGAAAGCGTCCTATTGTTTGTAAAAAGCCATTCAGTTCGTCCGGATACACTTTAACTCCACGTGGAGTGCATTTGCCTAACTAGATTTTGTCTGGGAAAAATCTTGTTCTAGAATTGTGGGACTTTTTTAGAATTTCAAGTAGCAAACGTACGTGTAATCCAGTTAATGATGAGTCCGTCGTTGTCCCATTATAGTCCCGCTGCTGGTCACAGGTCTCTGAAAGCGAGAGGAAGATTAGTCTATAGTCACCTTCGCTAGTCAAACTTTAATAAACTCTCAGATATGTAGGCTTTTGGGTTCCTTTACCGTTGGGGTTGGGTAGGATGATGACAAGTAATCTGTATATATAATAAGAATGTAACTCGGGCTCGCTGTCTGTGTGTTTAAAATTACTTACCACCTAAACAACGGGATTGAGTTCATGGAAATGCAGATATATTCATAGTAAGAATCTTAACTTAACATTTAGGCTTTAGTTAATCAAAATCGATCCACTCTATCAAAAGTTATTACAATTTAATATCAGAAGTAACTTTTCTTATGTCGAATTATCTATACAAATGGCACATCGGCGTCTTCTAAATCCAAATGGCAGAATAACGTTTGCTTGATCAGCTAGTTTCTAATACGCACATAACACTAAAAAATTCCAGGTGCCCCATACATAACTGGGAATAGTACCTTGGACCCTATTGAAAGGATGGCTGTCTAACCACTAGGTTACTATTGCTTCTCAAAGTTCTTCTTGTAAATAAAGCTACAATGCTTAAAGTATAAAAATTATGATAATGGACTTTTTGACTCGTAAAGTGACTCCTTGGTTAGGTTAGGTTAGGTTCGAATTATTCCCTATAATTGTACCTACTGTGCTACGAATTGTTCCCTGTAATTCTATGCATCCCCAAAGACAATACATCTTCTATAAATGGCTCGAATGCTTGACGTCCTGATAAAATCATATCAATTGACATGTGACGTCTTTGTTGATAGGCGCGATTGACCGGCAGTGTCAATCTTGACAATGAATTATAAGTAATATGTGGATGGAGAAGTTTACGACTATAAATATGTTTTGTACAGAAGACATGTGCCGAATTGCCTATTAAAGGATTCTGACGTTTTGACGTTTTGAGTAGTGAATTTTTGTAAAGACAAAAAAACCCGACTGCTTAAAGGAATTAATTGACTTTGATATGAAGCTCACAGAACGCAATTTTAAACAAGTCACTAAACAAATGCTATGTAGAAAAGCTTACTATAGAACCAGTGATTACATGTCGACCCGCGTGGCGCAGCGGTCACCATACCGGTCTGACACGCAGTGGGTCCCGGCTTCGATCCCCGGCCAGACAGATATCTGAACGATGAGTTTAGATTTCTGTTCTGGGT
>DWNY01000753.1:0-14655 GCA_018250635.1 Telegonus apastus | reverse complement strand
ATATACCTACTAATTTAATATTTTTATGTGTATATTTGCAAAATATGTAATATCACACTAGAGGGAAGGGGGTCTCACAAATGTGACCAACTGTGACAAGGACTGGAGGGGTCGTAAAATCAAGAAATTCGTGTGACGTAATTTATGGATGGCCTCATAAGAGCTTTACACATACATAGCAAACATTGAGTTAGTATGTTTATTTCCTTTCCCCGGATGTTTTCAATCTTTAGAGCTCCTTGTATAAAATTATAATTCTTTTTATCCTCGAAGTTAAAGTGACACGTTTGTATTGTATAACCACATTCTAATAATTCCGAAAGAGTTGTCTTATTTGTGGACAGGCGCCTAACTCACCGCCCAGCCTCTGTCAAAACCAGTCGGTTTGTCGAATGCCCTTTATTTTGTAGAATACCTGCTGTGTTCTTATCGGGCGCCCGATTAACCGCGTGCCGAGTTGATTACACCCTCTTTATACCCTAGGAAGGTTTCCGAATGGAATTAGTTTCTAAAAAAAAATACACATAGATTTTAATTGAAAATTCTCAGAATTGGAATTTCACAAGGTCTCCGTAATGTGCATCTAGTAACTGCAATTAAATAGATTATCTCCGTTATTCATAAATATTTCGTTCGTCGCCTATTATGTCCGGACATTCTGACCAAGAAATAACCAAAAACCAACCTGATTAGCACGGTCCTAAATAAGCATATATACATATAAACAGTATGCATATACAACGACAAAAGTTTCCTTTTTATAATAATGAAATTTTGAAATTGAAGTTTTGTTTTATAATAATGAAGTAAAAAACTAGCATAGATCCACCTGATTAGTCTTCTGCGAACCAATTGCTACCCCTGAAGACTAAGTTGGAAAGCCTCGGATAGGTAAGTGTAGACAGACAGATGTGTACCATGTCATATCATGTAGTACTCAAAATCGGTCCAATTGGTTACCTCAGCCAAACAGAAAGGTAAAAAAATATAATTATATTCTGTTCTAGGTACCGTTTATACTTTCATATATTAAAATATTGTCATTTATAGGAACATTAAAAACAGACACTTCAATTTTATATATTAGTATAGATGCTACGGATGTGCCACTCTGTTACTATCGCGTCAAATCAACCACAAAACCTCACCAACAGGGCAAAATACTTTATAACGTTTGTAATTTCCCTGAGTATGAAATAAGTAAACTTAAATCTAAATAATTCTACAACAATAGTTTAATGATTTCTCTATAATTCATTACTGATACATTTTACTTAATTCAAATTACACAAGTTGGTATGACTGGCGATTACATTACTAATTGGCAGGTGACTGCTAGTAATTTCTAAACTTAAACGACTGGTTAATTAGAAACTGGTGGGTAGGTAATGTTTTTTTTTCATTTCCTGGTGTAAGCATTAAATTCCCTGATATGATGTGTTGCTTATATCGTCTTATCAGCGGTTTTAATTATATTTCGTGAATAATATTAATAAATTTACAGAGGCATTCGGCGGAAGCCCTAAAATCCTATAAAACATGTCGTTTGGCGGTCGGCGGGCGTCGCCTTGAGTACGGGCGTGCCATTGACTCGCGGGCCTTGAGTCTGCGTATATAGAATTTGTGGGCCTCAATATTGTGTTGCCCCTCTATTTTAGGACTAATTCAACGTTAACGTTGGTGATAGTTATAAGTAAGTACAATACGATAATATTATAATATGTAAAGAAGATTTATAATGAAGAAGGAAAACTAAACTGTTGGAATTTTTGTCTAGAATACTTCGAATGTCTTTGATTATTTTGACCATTATAAAAGTAGCTGCGAATTTCGTTTATCTTCCCACTTCTACCGTTGAAGGACAGTATTATTCGTGTTATACAAGTTACCTAGATTTGTCTATGTTTGTCACCATACGCTAGTATTCGTTACCCTGGTAACTTAGGAGACTGTGGATCTTTCCGCCGTGCCGTTCTAGGTTGGTTTATAACAACTCTAAAAATTAACAGCATTGGCAATTGACTGTAAGCAACATAGATTGGGACTGTTTTTCGTTCATTGGGACTGACGATTTTTGATTTGAAATACGTTCTTTATCAATAAAATATTGTAAAATTTATGATTATGGTCGAAATTACCGTTGGACGATAGTATTTGCCACAATTAGCACATAACAAATATTAATTACACTACAAAAGTCGTAAATGTATATACAAAGTAGACATAATTATGTTTACCGAGGAATGTGCAACTTTACTATATTAAGGATTGTTTTCACCGAGATGGCTTGCTCAGGCCACAAAAACTTACGCAGCGCTAAGGGAATGGCTGCAAGGTAATTAATTAAGAGCTATTAATTATTGATTCTCCTTAGACATTCCGCAAGTGGCGCTGCGAATCAATGTAGACAGGGTTTTTTGCGATTTATAGTTTATACGATTCGAATTATTGGAAGGTACTGACATTTTACTTTAAAAAGACAAATGATTTAATATAGGCTAGTTATAATTCAAACTGCAACTGAGTGATATAATATAATAGTTTTACTGATGACTCATATGTATTTTAAAAAATAACAATACCATGATAAATAGAATTTTAAGGTAGTAGAACCCTTTGTGGTTCCACTCCGGAGACATTATCGCCACACTTATATTGGCCCAAGAACCGCCTTTTGAAGCGTTTACTGTGTTCTGGTTTTAAGGATGTGGTAAAGGAGGCATATTATCCGAGGCGTTCCAACTTGATTCTCAGGGTAGGAACGCATCTGTGTCCTACTTCAAGTAAAACTCTGATATTATTATCTAATTAGTGTAGTTGATTACAGACGACCATGGGGGACAGTGGCCACTTACCATCAAGTAGACTGCATACAAAATAAGATTTTGAGGCAAACAATTCTCATTGTTTTAACCATCAAGTTATGACTGACGTAAGATATTTTTTAGAATAAAAGAGTTCAGAAAAGATTCTACGATATTGTCATACCTATGATTTGGTAAACACACGTACAAACTAAATTTTGAAAACTTTTAGACCTGTAGAGACATATGCGGTAATTAAATTCGAATGTGCATTAAAAATAGAAAAGCCACCACCTCTTTCGAATTCGAATGGGAGGCTCAGAGCGTAACTATCTCCGATTTAACAATGTTTTGGTTCAAGAATCAAATCGAAGATTCGTTAGCTTCACTGTAGCAAATGGGCCTGATCCATTTTAAAAAGGCAATTGGTAATATGAGGCCGTGAAACTAGGGAAAGAGTTTATCGACCCAAAATGCAGACAACTTAGACAAGCACTATTTCCTGCGGGAAAGGGGAGAGCGGGCGACTCGGGTCGGGCGGCCGGTTCGCACGCCCCTGCAATGAGTTTTAATTGAGTTGGACCCGAGTTGACCGAGCGCAGGAAGCAGCCGACGTCGGGCCTAGGGTGACCTTTCTGCGCAAAACACGCAACGCGAATTGCTTACTTTGTTAATTAACAAGCGAGATACCATTCGGATGTGTAAACGCTTCGCGAATAAGATGCTCCAATGAGTAAGTTCAGATGGGAGAGCAGAGTAATTAAACAACGAATTCATAATGTGTTTTAAGTGACGCCATATTAATTATGTGAAATTTAAAAACGACGGCAGTAATAATTAATTAGGCTTGTCACTTAACAATTAAGATATTGTCCATCTATTTTTTTGTTATATTTTCTTAACTTATTGACTTACCTAAAAAACTATTTAAATTAACTTTAATATACATGTTTCAACAAATTTTCCGAATAACTTATAGTCATATATGTAATAAATAACCATGTATGTTTCAGAAGAACAAATTCATAGTGAATAGGTATAATGTTTTGAAATAATTAATTCATTAATTAAACGTCTATTAAAGTTACAAAAAGCCCTGTTTTTATATAACGGTAATAACCATTAAGTGATAATTAATTTGTTAGACGGTTACGGTTATTAACTTTCTTATAATTCACCTGGGTAAAGATTTTACTGTAGTTATTAGATTTTATTACAGCTCACTGGAAAGATATGTTACTAAATAATTTCCTTTGCACTTTTTAAGTGAACTTCATTTGCCACGTTGGGAAACCAATTCAGAGTTGCAGGGGGATAAAACCATCTATATTGAAAATGAGTTCACATATGGTGGGTGATAATAGTATAAGAATTATGATTAAGGGTTTTAAATATGGTAGTGGTAGATGCTACTATTATAATATGTGTTTAAAAATCTTGTAGCTTACTTTGTAGGTACACCGATAGTTTAAAGTTGTGAAACTTCATTCACATGGATGAATATATTTAATTATAGTAATTAATTTGGTCTGGTAGTTTGCTCAGTTAGAATATACAATTACATACATAAGCGTGCACAAGCTTTAAACGCTTTAAACTTAAAAAAATCACGCGAGTTCATAACCTCAATGTTCGTAGCGTCAATCGCGTGAACGAAGTTAAAGTATTTACGAATTCTAATTTTATTCGATATCACAAAAAAATTCTGTTTCGGATTTAGTAAAATCTGTAGACGGGGCACAAAAAACCAATCACGATGGAATGAGAAATGAATTGTTTGTAAGTCATCGTCCGAGTAGACGTTAGTGCGTGGTCACTAGATTCGGTTTTCTAAGGCTAGGTATATACGCAAATTTTCTTAACATTAAGTTAATGGGCAGTTTATTTGTATTAATTTGATTTAAGGTGACCGAACTCCTTGTGGTTTGACCTCGAAATCTTCATCAAGACCACTAGATTTATATCTTCTAGGCCTGTATATTTGGTACGGGCGAAACCTTCCCACTGTAATAACTCTCACTTGCATTCCACTGAATTTATCGCGATGTAACGTATAATCAACAAATTTGCGTTGTGATACGAAAACAATGATAAGTATTATCATCGCAATACGTGGAGGGACCATTCTAAAAAACGTACGACTCTTTTGAATACCCGCTGCGTATAAATATAAAGATTACTGCTTTGTGGACGAGGAGAATAGTGGGATGCGCCCGCGTACCCAACGTTTACAGATATTCCGTAAAGATTTCTATCCTTCCTTGAAAATCCCGTGAAAATCTATTCAGCTGTTACGAAGATTAAACAAGAAAAAAAAATCTAAGAACTTGTTTCTATGCTTCATTGCCGAATTGTTGAAAACATTACAGTTTTTTTAACCACAAACATCCGTATGTTCACATGTTTCTACTTGTCAACATATGATAGGCTAGTCTTTATATATATTTATAAACTTATTCATCTTTTTCAATGTTTGACGACCGATTAGTAGCTAGTAATACATACCTATATGATTGAAATGGTGTCTGTTTCACGACAAATGACGTTTTGACAAACATCGGACTGTATCATTAATTAAGTAAGCAACAGTTTTTATTCAAATAAAGATGTTTATTACATAACAAAAGGACTATAACAACATTAATCGTCAATACACCATTACTCAAAGTTGGCTTTTAGAACCCATATATACAAATAAATAAAATTAAACTGTCTGTTTGTAATGTCAAAATAACAAATTACCTTTTTACATAATGCATATGAAGGTATATACCAATAACAAAAACACCATTGTGTAATTTTAATCTATCAGTCTGTCTGTTTGGCTGAGGCAATCTTCTAAACCGCTGAACCGATTTTGACGCGACTTTTACTAGAAGATAACTAAAGGTGTAAGGCGTAACTTGGCTACTTTAATTTTTGAAAAAACCACTAGCGCGCGCTCCACGCGCATACGGGCGCCGTCGCGGGCATTAATATCAGTTGGTATTAGGTACATTACAGTCAGCTATCATATTACAGCCGTGTATTACTTATGTTTCAATGTGTTTGCCTCTTTTTTACTTCTTTAACGCAGGTGAAACCGCGGGGATCAGCTAGTTTTATTATAAACAAGCCATATTGTTTCTAGAATGTATCATGATGGCCTTAATCATTTCGGTTTCGGTTCAAACCCTGAAATCTCCTGAAATCGAATAACTATTTTACAGTACATTGAATTAATGATTAATAATTATAGCAATGGCTATACATGCAAATGAGTCAATTTAAGAGATAGGTACCTAATCTACAGTATTTCTTAAAGAAAACTATACAAATGACATGCACGTTCTACATATATAAAAATATTATATCATCTGCCACACGCTCAATTTCTGTAGAACCTTTAAAGTCAGTTTTGGAACAATGCAAATGGACGGGCATACGAGTGTACCTAATATTATATCAAATGTTTAATATACGGTGAGACCTCGGCTTAACAGTTCCGTCAGCTGTCAACTAAGGACAAATTGCTTTGTTTATTTTATTGTTGCTTATTGTTTTGTGAAAGACCTATAATTCTATATCATCATCAGTGAAATAAAAATGTTACGCAAAATGTCATAAAATAAGCATCAAAATGGTTTCGCGACTCGGCGGAGTGATCATACCTGTCTTACACGTAGGTTCCGGGTTCGAGCCCCGGCCAGACAGATATCTGAATAACGAATTTAAACTTCCGTTCAGTCTGTATATTTGTGTAAATAAATGAAGAAAACAGACAAATGCGCGAAGTTTCTTGATGGATCTTCTCAGTTGAGATTGTGTTTCAGAGAAGAGAGGTGGAAAATTGAAAAATATATTGTAACGGACAATAGGACTTCGGTAGGCCTACAGAAGGTAAGGGGGCATTTCATTTTGTATATAAGCGTTACGTATATGCCTTATCATATCTTTCCAAACTTACGCCTACACCACTCGTACTACGAAAAGTTCTACCACCTTTAAATATACCGTAATATCGGTGCTATAAAGTACAAGTCATTGAAATGTCAAATTCTCTAGAAATTAGACGGTTTTTCCTCTTTTGTCAGCAAGCACGTCTGTGAGCACGTCTACATTTCAATTTAATTTTTTAACTTTTTTAAGTTAGTTACCTATCTTTACACTGTGCAAATAATATTCTATTTTTTGATGTATAAACGAAATTGGAAATTGACTTACACTGGAATTTTTAACACACTTATTCGTATAAAAAAGATTGGGTAAGTCTTTGTAAAATATAAAATAAAAATATAAACCATTACAGAGACCTCCGACAGAGACATGAAAAATTATAAAAAATTTCTACCATTTTAAAGACCGTAATGGACATGTATTGAGTATATTCATTAAGTATATTCAAATCTCATTTATTCAAATATGATTCATAGAGAATTCTTTTTTAATATCAACAGTGTACAACGTCTGCAAAGAAGCAGCGGCGCAAGGAACTTCATCAATCCATCAGGCACACGGAACTCCACGCCAGTGAATTTTGTATCGATTTTTATACGAGTACTTTAGCATCTTCTAAAAATTTGTGTTCAAAAAGTGTTATTAAATGGGAATTTTGTAATCAACGTAATTGACAGACTCTTTAATATTATTTATTGAGAACTCGTACTTAAAGATCCAACATCCAAACTTCGCTACGAAGGAAATAGTTTCGAATCTGCAGTATATCCGTAGTCTTCAGATGTCTTTGTAGTTTCAAAGTAACGCCAAAATTTGTATTTAAACGTGTTTATCAATGACAGCGAAAATATAGCCACGATGAACTAATTTGCGGCACGATCCGCCTGCGGCCCTCCAATACTTAAAACGTTGCCCTACATATTACCCTAATTTATCGGGCGTCCTAATTTGAGGTCTTTAGACACATCGTTCGCTCGATGATGTAATAATAGATATTTGTTTTTTCACTATTCATTAAGAGCACTTTGCTACTATGTTTAAGTATGTAATTTCAATTTGGTTTTGTTTCAACCGTTACAACAGATTTTACATTCCGTTTATTTACGTTGACAAAGTGATAATATACACGGGTTTTGTCTTAGAAGTGGATCAGTATAATTCGTAATAGTCATTGTAGGAATTTTAAAGATTCTTTATTCATAAAACTGAAGCACGTGAAAAGCTAAAATATAAAAATATCATTGAAAAAATACAAGAAACAAACAAGAAGAAAAAGCACGCAACTGTTTTGTCTTCTGTATTGTGTGTATATACCTAGATATCCTTTATTTGTCTTTAGGAATAAGTTACAAATAAAGATATTTAAGACTTGTTAGGTACTATATTTTTTGCTGTTATTTATCTGAGCAAGCTGTTGTTAGTTATGGTTGTTAACATATCCGTTTGCTTGCCGCAGGCTCATCTCGCCGTCTGGGGCCGAGTCGTGACAGCACTTTGTTAACTAATGCCAAGCAAAAAGAATGCCGCCATTCCATTAACTATGACCAAATGAGACTGTTGACTCGAGCAATTTGCACGCGCGAATAGAATTTGTCTTAACTACATCTATTGTACTCTATTTAATTTCCGGCTAGATACTTTACGACGTCGTCACGCTTAGCTGACACTTCATTCATTGTGGTCTATTTTGTTAACATCTTTAGGTAATTTGTACTTTTTTCGCATTACAAAAAGGATCGGACTTCATGAAGGTATTTCATTGAATGGATCCAATCTTTCAATACGTTTTAGGTTTAGTAACGGTTGCTTCGTACATTTTTTGTTAGTTATGCTAGATTCCATTTAGAGAACTCTACATTTTTGTTAAAGCATTTAATAGTTTATCACTTTTTTCTACAAATTTTATCTGAAACTTGGGTATCATCTTTTGCAAAGCACAGTATGACTAAAGGTAAAAAAGATATTTACATTTCCTTTCCAAACCTAATATATGTTTTTTATAAATGTTATTTTTATTTGTATTTAAATCTCGTGTGTCTAAAAAACAACCATCCATTTCATCTAATATATAAATGATTTTAAAACCTAATTATAAACAATAACAATATTCCGAAAGGTAGAGTACCTAATCAGTAGCAAAATAATGAACATGAAACTTTATACGAATTGATCGGGAATTAGTTGTTGGGCGCAGCAATTAGCAAAGATAGCGCCATGTGCTCCTTCGCGGGGGTGGTTCACATGTAGCCCACGCGACAACGCCTCGAAAAAATGAAGCGGCGATAAAAAGCCGGTGCCGGGCGTGAGAACACCGACACGTGGCTGCCCACAGCTCATTCATGCATTTGATTCATAAATGTGTGCTATGCTCGCTCTAAGGGCATGCGCATTGTTGATTATTCGCCCTGCGCACTCACAATGGTCGCGATATAAATACATTCGCATTTGCGTGTGTAGCGCACCATTAAATGGATCTCAATTCCGGTGTTACTAAAAATACTATTTGCAATTGACACTATAACAGGCTCAGTTATGTGGTAGTAACGCGAAGTTAGTATTATTGTGTACCATAAATATAAATTACTATTTAAACTTCGACACTTTCTATAAACAACAAAAAATATCGAAGGACCCCTACGGAACAGAAATGGTTTATTAACGACAAAGTAACCCTCATACATCAAAATTACGAGTCAGTATCTTCAAGCATCAAAACAATAAACACTGGACTCAATTTATTGAACAAATTCCGTCAAGTTGCAACGATGTTTTAGTCTTGTTTTGTGATGTAATCTCTTTCTCTACATCTCTCCCGTGTTTAATAAGGCTTCGCCGCCTAAAAACGGTTGATTAACAAAAAAAGCGTTCACGAGTTGGCGAGTTTAACCGTATCGTGTGGGCACTTATTGTTATTTTTATTGGGAATGCAATCTTTTGCGGGCGATCGGCGGCTTCGGTGCTCGCTATAAATCAGGGTCGATTGAGGTCGGGTGAACGCTGGTTATTTTTAAAATTGCGTGCACAATATTATGTGTTTAGGTGGAATATGATAATTGCGGGAGGCGCCGTAAGCCGACACCGGCAGAACTGCCGCTGCCGGCAAGCCTCGCACTTTGCACTGCGGTCTTCTCATAACAATTTGTAACAAAGTTGAATAAAACTCGTAATATATATTTTAAATTCGTTCCTATTTTTATTTGTGTGTTATGATAATGCAAAGGCAACGGATAAGACTGTAAAGGCATTAATAGCATTCGGGTTTCAAATCTCAGACATGCAATTGTCAATGTTTATTTACCCATTAGAAAATTATTTTATCAATTGTTGTGGAGCACTAATTACTGTAATAGTGATTGTATATTATAATTACTGTAATAGTATTTATGATAAAATTATTTTTTGATGGCAATGACAATGGACTGGGTTAGGACTAGTCATAATAGGTTCATAGAATCTACGATAATTATGCACGTTTTGGTCACTGACGCCAACAAAACAATATGAAATCCTTTTCTCCTACGTTTTAATTGCATTTTTTTATTTTAAATTTATTTATTTATTTAAGCAATCTTTCAATCCTATTTCTCTCTATTAATATTTTTTTCGAAAATCTGCGCATTATAAAATAATTATTGCCTTAATCGTGAATTATGTAATATGTTCAGAGATATGATTTATATGCGACTAATTCTCCTTTGAGCTGTGTTGGACTTTCTTACATTAAACTTTATTCTCTAAGTTGGACACATTTTTCTCCATACATTATGACTAGAAACATTATATTTATCGAATAATAATTAATCCGAGGACTTAGTTGAAATACCTTAGATAAAAATGTTCCTATATCCTTCAAAGCATAACACACCAACGTTTAAAACTGCTGCTATAAGGCAAAAATAATTGTAGCGCTGTAACCGCTGGAGTCGAACCACCCTTGAAAAATAAGGCATATAATCGTGCATTGTTGGGATCCTTAGGATGTTCAGAGTACCGAGTGCAGACTACAAAGTAGTAGAATTACTTACGAAATTTGCTAATTATCTCACATCTCTATTAGGTATTTGTTGAATTTCGTAACCGCGTCAATCGGATTAGTCATTTGCAAACAAACACCCCAAACAAATAGATACAAATAGGTGGGTTTCATATTTTGTTTTGGTACATTGCATACGTATATACATACATTACATACATAACTATCAACCGTTACAAGTAACAAGCCGACAAGAGATAACGTTACAAATACTTTTTACAAAGTCTTGTAAATTGCATTTATCAAATAATTTTATAAGATTTGAATAAGAAAAGATTGTATAAACTAGTACTTATGCTTATTATTGCGTATGACAAGTATTTTTGCTGAATTTCAATATACCTTTTATGTACTATTGGTTGCTACAATGTAGAACTATCCTTGGAGTACTAAGTAAATAAATAGTCTAAATAAATATAAGATTATTCCAGATCAGGAACTTACAGATTAGTTAGTTATATCTAACGACCTAAATAAGACTGGCAACGACTAAACAGGAATTTAGAATAAACTAAACTTAAAATGGCTTGACATTATTCAAAAAATATCCATGGGAGTGTATTATACCTACATATATGTTCAAATTTGACCCACCTTGGTTATGTTCTGTGGTCATCTGTATATGAGTACGTTTAAATTTTTATGATGTAGACTAAGAGTTGTGATGGATACAATATTCAAAACTTTATGAGGTCAGATATAAAAAACCAGTAATTTTAACCTGGTTATTGGTAACGGTGACAAGCATGAATGTAGTATTTTATAGATACATTTGATACTTATTAACATTCAAAGACTCCGGCGCATAGTCACGCCGCCGACAATTACAAGAGAATGTTACCCAATAATGATAACAAAGCTATTATGGCAGCTATGAATAATGCTTTGATATAAGAAATTAACATAATATTTTTTGTTAACTCCTTTGGAGGTGGCCGCGGACAGGTATACGCTATGAGGATGCAGAATTCTTTGAATGGGCGTTATATAATACGGTAGAAATAGTGTGCAATGAACCTTATTTGAAGCTAAATAAGATTCAGATTTGAATAGAGGTCCGACGGCGCATTTTGTTACAGTGAGATCGATAATGCGCTATGAATATAAATCTAACGCTGTCGATTTAGAGTGTGTTATTGTTTGTGGGTGCCAGGGTGCGAGGCAGGTTAAGCTACTATCAATCAGCAAGGCGCCATTGAGGGCTGATCGAGGCTCGTGAGAAACCGTAAACACTTACCCGCTTTATCTGATAGAATTTTTTTATTCAACTGCGGGGTCCAGTCAATTAATGGATTGCGCCGTTACTTGGTTTATTTTTGGTACCTACCGACGCTGCTTAGAGTAGGCATTAGGAGAAACTAATTTATTTCGAAGGGTTTGACAGGTAAGGTAATATGATAACGCAATGCGATGTCATGAAGGAATGTTACCGATGCCTACGATACCGGCTCATCATCAATTATTGTAAATAGATTTTACATTATTATGTCCTTCGAATTTTTTTTTTAACATTAGCTTTCTCATTTAGAATAATGGACTATTTCCCGTTTATTTAATTATTGTGAACTAGCTGTTGCCCGCGACTGTGCGCAGAGTATAATACAAAGATTTGACTCCCTAGGGTTGGAATATAAAAAAAAAAACATTTCTAATCGGTGTGTACATCATAAAATGAACCTGTTATCGAATCTTCATTGTTCTAGCTTAGTAGTTTAGGCTCCGATGCTTAGTCAATAATGAGTTCCTAACACTTATATAAAAAGGTAACTTAAAGAAATTATTAATTAAGTTTCTCGAGTCTTAAATCGATTGACAGCCCGAGTGTTCCGCAATTCGGCTGGCCGGGGGGCTCTAAGCGTTTTAGAATTAAAGACAAATATTTGTCAGGAGCTGTGGTCTGGGCGGTATGTCGCGGCGCACATGTGCGTATAAAAAACTGTGTACTGTGTGCAGTGTGCGGAGAAGCGGTGTTGACAGTGCGCATAGCTGCGCTGCTTGAGCCGGCAAAGCGCCGCGACCACCCTCCCGGACAACCAACCCACTCGTTATTTTAAACATTAAATATTATCAACATACACCATTCACAGTTTAAATAAATTTATAACGATTGCTGGAATGTTTTATTACAACATCACTATCAAGTCACGATAAACATGTTGAGCTCAAACGATATGAAAGTTATTATGAGTATGTTAAACTTTAATCTGTTATTGCATTCAGCTTAAAATATGTTCAATATTAGATAAATTAGTGCAACTAATGAAAATTTAAAGGCAATAGACTAGTCGATAACGCTTTTGACTGATTTCAATAGCTCGAAGAGGTTGCTATAGAAGTTGGGTGGAGTATTTTATTAAAATATAAATAATATGGTAAAGTTTTCAACACTACTGTAGGAAACTTTTTGGTAAGGATGTATTTTTGTTTACCTACTCTGTATATATATTATTATATAATAAGAATGTAACTCGCGCTCGATTTTGCGTGTTTGAATTCAGTTGGCACCAAAACTGCTATTTGAAGTTCATGGGATTGCAGATATATTAATATAACGTACCATAACTAGGTTTTTCATTTAAATCAATCGATTGTATAAAAATTATGACAAGTTAAAATCATAAGTAAGATTTCTTACCTTGAATTATTTAGTAATAATAAGGCAATTTTTTAACTTTAATATACGACAGCACGCTTTATTAGCGTGAACAACCTTACTTCCCTCGATAATTTCCGATGTTACTATACATTTCTTTATGTACTATATTGAGACGAGGCTGTTGTTCTTTCAAATAAATATTTAATTTGGAAAATCCACCAACGTTAATAGTTTGTGAGACGTTCCAGGGCTTCCAGCCGAAGTCGTAATGGCGGGTAAATTTCACTGATTAGATATGATCCCTGGGAACTGACAACAAAATTAAATAGTCGACCGTATAATCTGGTGCTCCACATTCCAATGCTCGCGTGGATTAGGGATGGCAATCTGTTATCGATTATTTGGATCCATACAAGCAAACTCGGATACAAAAAATCGAAATTTGACTTCGTCTCCTTATGATTAGGCAAAACAATTTTTATCTTGTTTATTTTTCGACCCAATTATGGTGTGGGCGGCACGGAAGACAGGCAACTTGTTTGTTCGCCGATATACTTCCAGTGCAACAATCAAATTTATCAAAGATCGATTCTACAGAGATCGATATTTAATGTATTTTAATTCTTTACGTTATCGATATTTTTGTGGATCGATTCTTCAGTATTCAAATTCGATTAAGTAGGTCTTTTTCGAAAACAATAGCCATCCCTAACGAACATGTTTCGCTGCATGCTCCTTTTATTCCGAAGTCGACGCGTAGAACCGTAATTAATCTGTTAAACATTAAGTAATGAGTAACACTTTTTTAATTACTTAGACGTAGGGAACGAACATGTAGTCTAAGTGGTGGTAAGGAACAACAGCCACCCACGGACACCACCCACGGACATCTGTAACATTTCCTGATGTGACTGGAGTCCTACTTGAGATCGGTCAAGGAGACTTTTTTACCCCCTGATCACGTTTGTGCACTTTGAATGTCTTTTCCTTAACACACCTGATTACAAAACCTGAACCTGGCGTTGGTGCACTCTTTTAAACGATGAAGTAGCAAACGGGCATGCAGGTGACCTATTGGTTAGTGGTCACTGCCGCCCATGGTCATCTGTGATAAATTCTACCTACGGTCAACAAGAGATGTATGCTATCCTCCAGGCTTAGTCGGAACGCATCGCAGGAGCAACGCATCTGTGATTGACTTAGATTGAAATCCATATTACAGATGTCTATAGCGGCAATGACCACTTACCTCAGGTGAATGCATGCTCGTTTGCTATTGCAATCTT
>DWNY01000752.1:0-14659 GCA_018250635.1 Telegonus apastus | reverse complement strand
CCATCATATGATTAGACTATAACTGCATAAATATCATTTATCATAAAATGAATTCAAAATGAAATATCTTAGAAAGTGAAAATTAAATTTATATAATAATTGAGTTGTAGTAGTAATCTTTATATATTAATACGTGAAGCGAAAATTTGGGGAACCATTTTTCGAATACTGCGTGGAGCTAACACTATGATATTAGACATACATACGTGAAAGTTCATGAAAAGAAGATCATTGGTTGATAATATTCACGTCTAATAAGTGTTACAAATATATTAAATTAAACAAAATAAAATACTCATTATTTACAGCACAGACAACAATACAGACATAAATGGTGAGGTATGTCAGATGTCTGCTAGTCTTTATAAAACTGTAACTGTTTATAGTTTTATAAATCTCATATTATCCCTGAATAATATTGTTTACCTCCAGTCCATGTATGTTGCATACAACGGAAATCTTTAATTCCCTCGTCTCGCACAACTCCAAACAAATACGTTCTTATGTGGCTACAATAACGTCCACAATCGCATGCCGCAAAATACTTCCACCACACACCCCATAAATCATCACATAAATTACAAGGGAATCGTAAAATTATTATAATCATTCAGTTGGTCCGTTCATCTGCACCAAATTAACCGCAAAGCGACAAATTCATTATATTTACGGATTCGACGAAATGCCAGGGCTGCGAAAAAAAAATTGAGACTATATATTTTGCATTCAATATAACTGCAAGATTTGCATTTAGTTTAAAAAATCTGTCCGTTACGGAAGCGCTTTTTTGAAATTGTGTGAATGCCGCTTATCTTGGGCATTTGTAACAAACTTCATATGGAAATTCTACTATTAGGGAATACTTCCGCCGAAACGCAAAAACAGCATCTCTTCAAATAAATAGGCGGTGGCACCTTCCGTGTCGAATATGAAACCAGAAATTATTATGAACTAATTAAAGGCGGTAGAATTATTTGTAGTTTGCTCCCGAGGCACTACTGCTACATTTGTCTATGTAATAGCATGATGTTCAGCGTTGCTGTCACCCTTGGACACCACCGATCTCAAGAAAGATTATTTCTCAGTGATATCAATCACAGATGCTTTGTCGTCGTCAACCCATTATTGTCCCACCGCCGGGCACGGGTCTCCCCTCAGAGGGCTTGTAGGCCATAGTCCACTGAGCTGGCCAAGTGCTAGCTGGTAGACTTCACACACCTTCAAAAACTTTTTTTTTAAGAACAGGTTTGCAGGTTTCCTCACGATGTTATCCTTCACCGTTAAAGCAAGTGATAATTAATTTCTAATACGCATATAACTTCATAAAGTCAGAGGTGCCTGTCGTGCCTGGGATTTGAACCTTGGACCTCACGATTCCAAGCCGAGTTTCAATCATTGGGCTATCACTGCTTATAAATAACTAAAACTCGTTAATTGCTTACTCTCAGGTGTATGGAGGGTACGCTGAAGGTACTATTAGATAAACATTAATATTCAGATCACATGTTTTCAATAAACGCGATATTGGAAGATAAAGTTTTAGGTATTACCGAAGCAATTAATTTTCGTGTCCCATTAAAGTCAGGGTAAAATTGGCGACTCTACTACGATCTTGTTAAATGTAAATTATTCGATCCTAATAAATAACTTTAATTCAAGGCACATAGAGTTAGAATTCCAGTAGCGTTTATCATCAGTGATAAAATGTAGTACAGGACCGATTTGTATGATTGCTTCGTGTTGACATTGTTGACCTCTTATGCCTGTGACCTACAGAAACAAGAATTTAGCTTCGTGAAAGTCTGGAAATGCAAAAAGGGAACATAAGCAAACAAGAACGTCGCCATACAACACAAACAAGGGATTGAAGGAGTTGCAATCCTAAGAAATATACTTTAAATAAGATAAAACTGTATTTTTCTAGAAGATAAAAGTAGAAGAGGAGCATGCAGCCCACCAGATGGTAAGTGGCCACTGCCGCCTATAGGCATCAGTGATCAATCCCAGATAAGATAAGAATCAACCTGTATTCGAACAGTTGGCGCTGCCACTCCTGACGACTAAGTTGGAACGCTACGGATAAGTGTCTCCCTTACAGTACCCTTTAAACTAGAACACAGCAGTTCCAAATACTGCTGTTATTAGGATAAAAAGGTGCAGCCGAGGTGCCGCCGAAGATTACAGACCGGGATTTGACAAAAGTGATTAAAGTTTGTTGTTATATACCTAATTATTCTTTAAACTTGGTCTGAGATAAATAAACACTAATAAGATCTGCAGTCAACTTAATAACTATAAAAAACTATATAAGGCAACAAGATAATACCAAGAAAGTTATAGGTTGGTGAGAAATTAGCAAGTAAACGTTCGCCTAATCTCAGTTAACTCCTAACGCTTATGGATAAAATGGATCGATATTTGCAAATAATTATTTATGGAATAAAGTCTAATGAATATAGGAAAGTAATTTAGTGATACTGAACGCAAATATTTCTCATAGATGATTTTATGGCCGGAGATCGAATCCGGAAACTGCATTTATACCGGTTTGGTGGCCACATGTCATACGCATCATCAATTATGTTTCAATTAAATTATCTCGCAAATGACCAATGACCACCAAGAGGTCTGTAGGTCACTTACCGTCTCGTTGCTATAGAAAGTTTTATCAAAAGTAATGGTCGATTTTTTTCCACGTGAAAGCAGAGTAATCTCATTTGTATGACTCACTCATAAGTCTATGACAAAAAATACATGAATTGGGTAGATTAAGGTTAATTCTTGCGCGCGTTCGTGCTACATTATGCTTATCTGGTTAAGCGCTATTACTTTTTTGATTACTAAATTGTTGAGTTATAAAAAAATACATTTTTTTAAACAAGTAGTTGAATATATTTCTTATACTGTTATAAGTAGGAGCAAATGGATAGCAGTCGATAAACAATTTCCGTATCATATATCATCTAGCGCCTTTCTACCCCAATTAAAGCCAATTTGAAACGTATTGTATAAAGCTACGGTCATATACACACAATTAAAAGAAGCCCGATAATAATAAAGAAAAAATCAAATAAGAAACTATAACACTCAAAATTCCCAATCTAAAATCCTGTACACCAAAGCTTCAAAAGCTGTATAATTACCAACATGAGCCGCAGAGAATCATTCGTTATGTAATTAACTTGTCAAGAAGGAAGGCACGACAGGAAACCTAATCAAAATGTAGTAAAGATAAAGTAAAGATCACCGGCCCTTTCTGGGGCGTCGCTCACCGTTACTTGACCGTGACCGCGTAGACGATGACTCGCTGTTTTGACGGCCCTTCCTACGACCGGCCTTATTCCTTAATGGTACTCGGAGCTACCTTAAAAACGATCTTCTGGTTAAGGGACTCTAACGTAATGTTACTCTATATACAATGATGTGGATAATAGAAGATTGATTTCATTCAGAAGACAATAGTAGATTGTCAAGAAAATAATATTGAAAAGCCTGATAATTTGTAATTGGTATTTTAGTTAGATAACACAGAAGACGATAATGAACAAACATAGGTGACATAAACTGTCGCTCGTTTTTCTATTAGCTTAAAAGCTTATTACCTATTAGAATCGCAGTCATGGAATAATAAAAAATAATTTTATTTTTCCGTGGACGTAGTTTTTTTATCAAGAAATTGATATGACAAGAAACTATAAATTAATGCGGAAAAAAAATGTCCTTTCTGCCTTAATTTTTTTTCATACCCAACAGAAGTAAACAAGCAATCACCTCATTGTTAAGTGATCACTACTACCCATCTACATTATGTACCGTTAGTCTGAGGATAGCAAAAATAATGATACCCTCTCGCCTCAAGTTCGCAGCAACTGGAACGGGACCTTAAAAGCTGGGATTTCGCATATCCAGCTATCTATTACACTACAATTTCCTCGTTACTAGTTACAAACGAGAAACGGACAAACGTTTATGGTAATTCGCAAGCCGCTGCGCTGGTATTGTGTACTTGAACCTAGAAGGGAATGGTTTACCGTTAAGCAAACTTGCCGAACTCATGTCCGTTTCTAGTAATGATAGCGCGAAAAGTTAGGGCAGTCACGATTTTTCTTTGATAATTTAAGGCTCATGTTGCTTTGTGTTACGCTTATTTGTATCTGTTAAGTTCAATTGGTACAAAAAATGTGCTAAGGGTTGAACCCATCTCTTATTTAATGCACTTTTAGTGGATAGATTTTCAAAACTCTTCTTAGTCAAACTGCTTGATTCTTAATCTAGATGAAGAGGTTCGGAGGTAGGTACGTTGACTTTTAGTCACTTTAATACTTGTTAGGAATAAATTATCAGATAACTTCAATATCTTACTATCATTATATGGTCATTAAGAACATATAGAGCTTTTATGAACCAATCTTGAACAATTTTGAAAATAGAACCAGTAGGTACCTAAATTTTAATTAAGGAAGTCCGATCACCACACAAATTTGTATCTTGTAGCTCTTTCGTTTTTATGGAAGGGGATGCTGCCTGACTTATGCGATAATCTTAGTCATCAGGAGTGGCAAGGCATCTAGGGCATTTTCCATCAAGAGGTCATCAGGAGTGGTAAGACATAGGGCATTCAGTTTTGTCTGTATGAAGTTAATTACAGATGTCGACAGTAAAAATCACAGGCACTTACAACAAATTATTCCAATTAACACAAAATAGAGCTTACCAAGTTTTTGCGCACTAGTAGGCGTGCGTTTATTCAAAAGCTCGTTAAAATTAAAACCTACCACCGTTTCAAAGTTACTTAAATATAAAACCAAGTTGCTAATAACTAGTCTATCCACTTTCGCATAATCGATTCCTTCTTGGCTTCTTACACCACTGACCGAATCTAGACCAACGTCTCAGCATTCCTAATCAGAACCGTTTAGTTCCCGTTCGGATGAAGGGCATGCTTTATAGGGCTAACTGTACCTCTCCGGTAACATAAACCTAGCTGCCGACAGGCAAGTGTTTTATTATGGAAATGAAGAATCGTGTATGCCGTTCACGTCACATTAAGCTTTTTCTAGTGGTTACTTTCTTCACATTATACTTTATTAAAGGGATTTACTTGTAGAAATTGTAGCTTTGGTGTTAAGTGGTTATTGCCATTCATGGATATATAAATAGAATCGTTACAAATAAATAAAAAATAGAACAGAAATTCAATTTTCTTATTTGAAGTGGTTTATTGACTTTGCTTTGAAAATTGAGTAAGTTTACGAGTAATGATTTTAAAACTATAAAAATATCATGTTCACAATATTTTAATATAGCTACCATAAGATCTATTGTTTGTCGTTGTACCTATAGCCCTACAGAACCGCAATGTGTGAGTTATGAGTACAAATATTTATTTCAAGTACCTATCTAACCTAGATTGTTACACCTTTGCATTACAAACCATTCTTAGGCGAAGGGCAAGGTATACAGGCCTAACTGTACCTTCTTGTCTCCAGAGCAAGGTTGGTGCCGTTATAGCGCAGCGCGGAAGAGCAGTCACAATACCGGTACCGATATAGCTCAGTAATAGCATCTATTTATCTACGTCAGGGATTCTCAAAGTATACGCGTACTTCGGGGTATACGCCAGTTAATCGTAGGGGTACGCAACAAAAGCGTTGGGGCACGCGCAACCAAATCATATCAAAATTGGTCCTAGAATTGACTCTATTTGTGACAAGAAACTAGATTTTCACATTAATTAATAACACATACTTATCGATTGTTCTTCGTGATTGGTTTTTTTTTTAAATATTTATTTTTTCCTGTGTAAATATAGCCAGGGGTTCGCCATTGTTTTGAAAACCATTAGACATATCTGGAACTATTAGTTTGAGAATCCCTGGTGTACATAATAGTATTTGTACTCGTGGTCAGATAAATTTTCAAGCAAACATAGACCTAGCTGTATTTTCACTAACACAATGGCCGGTGCACGTTCAAATAATACTCTCGGGCGAAATGTTAATGAACAACCATTTGCTAACGGTTCTGTTTCTATGGTCATATTTCGCTTTATCTTTCGAAGGCTTTAAAAGCCAGGCTGTAGGGGTCTGTTACAATGAAGGGAACTTTATTAGGTACCTTATCTTTTATTTACATTCTTATGTGACTTTAAATAACATGAAAATAAACTGTAAAGATATCGGCAAAAATGTTAAGCATTCTACGCTTCTTTTGACGAGTTTAGCTTTAATTGGTATGGGTTCTGATTGCAATAATTGCTAGGGAATCTGTGAATATAATGAATTGATTGTATGGTTATGATGGCAATAGGAAAAACTAATAGGACGATGTTTAGCTCGCTTGTAAAATACATATTCAATGTCAGATTTTTTCTTGATTTGATTTAGGTACTTAAGACTCCAAAGAAACGACTTCATTCCTTGAAGTGATTTCCATTCCCCTAGTCATTATAATGAAGCGAGAACTCAGCTATGAATATTCCTTTTATCTCAGTGAATATTTATTTTGCTGGATTGTTTTCAATGAGGCCATTAAACCCTTCGATCGCGTGATACAAGTTGCGGAAGTACAAGGCCTAGAGCGAACTTGCACACTATTCATAGTCAAGTGCAATCAACCTGAACCTCATTGTTCTAGCTAAGATAAACAACCATCGTATCGAGAGCTACCCCGCCTCCCGCGACCTTAATAAATTGCTCGAGTTAGGAGGAGGGAACGCATTCTGCAAGGTCTAGTTTAACTTGTCGGTATTTGTTGGATCCACGAAGCAGATAGTGGCAAATAAATCGGAACGAAAGCTTTATAGGTGGTAACTTACAATAAGTTTATTGAATGTTTCGAGCGCTTAGGGCTGTTCGTTAGCGGATTTAATTGCTTATTTATAAATCATGAACTTTATGATGCTTTGAAAACGAATTATATGTGTAAGTTTGCGGCATTTAGTACCATTATTTTAACATGCAAGAGAATTAGTTTCATATTGATTTTAACGCCGCGTAGATAATACATGTATTTCCATACTTTTATTTAGTTATTAAAATAGTAGGTATCTAACCCGTGGAACTCAACCCTAAGCCGTATTACAAGCTAAGTAGAACATTGTACTTACATTGTAGTTTTGTATACTGAGAACTATCTAATTGATTGTGTGCTCCTGTTTCCAGATAAAGTAAATTTACAACAGAGCTTGCACGCCTTACTCGTTTCGAAACTTCTAGGTAAAACTTTATTTAGTCCAGCAAATAACTCTTAAAGTGTTTAGATCTAATAAAATACAAAGATTAATTTTATTCCTTTACACCTTGGATTAACGTACCAGAATATTGCACTTTCGTGTACCTCAGTATTTTTATCTGGGAAAAGGAGTCTTACTTAGACATAAATCCCAACGTAAAAGAATTCCAGAGAGTGCAATGTTTTTTTTTTATCCTTTTATCAACCTTTATCATGACCAAGCTAACAAGAAGGTATGTTTTCAGGTGTTTTAAATGTACATTTCACGCATTCTCGTACCTTTCCTCCTGTCATCGCGTTGTCTCACGCCGACATAGCGAGGAATGCTGTAAATGTAGCACCGTTACTCCAGAAGTATTCCAATCCAACCAAAGAAGGAACAATTCTTTAAAACTCCATTATTGTGACTTTAGAAGTGATTAAGTACAGTTTGGAGGCGCTTCTAGGTTTAAGCAGATCAATAGTTCTGTGACAGTGTGGATTTGAAATATTCTGATAGTGGGAAAAAATAAACCTACAAATGTACGCACCAATGTGTTTTTTCCTTTCTCAAATTTATTTATTTTACATGAGAGAAAAGTTACAACTATATCAAAAAAAAGATAAGACAGCAGAATTTTAAACCTTATAACGGACCGAGGGAATAAAACTGAAGATAAAATTTTATTTTGATATTAAATTCGTTCCGACATGATTTCGAAAGTAATTTAATATTACGACACGAAGTAAGCGTAAATACTTAATATTTACGCAGATAATGCTAAGTGGTAAATACCCAGCACCTATTAAAAGTGTGTATAACTATTTACTGGTTTTGTCGTGAAATTTGGTTATTCCTAACCAGTCATACACGAAGTGTATCGTACATGAAAACATTGCAATAACTACGTCAAGATTAATTTCACCAAAGCCTATGTTTCTGGTTTTTCTCACAGGTATTCCATGTATTTTTCTTGTACCGCGTTCCACATATCATGAAGACTAACTATCATTACTACGCTAGGAATGCTGTAAATAGGGCACCGTTAGTTGTGCTCAGTCTTGTTCTAGGAAACTCTGGTAATGTCTTCTTTTTGTCGTCTTCAATGTGAACCTTGAGATCGTTATATGTATGGTGGACGTCGATAACTGTTTGTTTGTTTATTCGGTTTATAAGCGTTTTTAATCTGTATATATAATACGAATGTAACTAGCGCTCGCTGTCTGTGTGTTTAAATTTACTTGCCGACAAAACAGCGGGATTGAATTCATGGAAATTCAGATATATTTATAGTACGAATGTTAACTTAACATTTAGGCTTTATTTTAGCGAGATCGATCCACTCTTTCAAAAGATATTACAATTTAAAATCAGAAGTAACTTTTCTTACGTCGAATCATGTACGTACGCGAATAGTTCTACCTTAGTGGACGAGATGGCGGTATTGTAAAAACATCACTGACTCACGGGCAAACTTCTAAATACAAATCGCAGAACAACGTTCGCCTGATCAGCTAGTGTATGAATATTTTAGTTCAATGAGGTTTCTTTACGTTGTTTTGGCTGTTCATTAAAACAAATAACAATGCATACTTAATATCGAAAAATCAAAGTTGCCTGAGATTCGATCGATTGGAGCCCCAGTGGTTAAGATGGATAGTGAAAAGTCGAAATTTGTCGAAGTTACTCTTAACTAACTATTAAATATGAATACAGTTATAATAGAAGAAAATGCCAGTTAGCACAATGGATAATCCGTGCTAATTATTAAGCTTCTCAACCATTGAATATAATGAGAGTTTTATATTCTACCCAGCAATTTGCACTGCGTTATAACGTTCATCGCTTATTAAATTAATCGAAATGAACAAGCAGATATTTAAATAATTAGATTCCTCTTTGAAAGCCTGCTGAAGGCACCAATTTAGTTTAATTAGCGGCAATTGATAAGCGTATAAAATGCTCCTGGGTATTTTCTAATAAGCACTTTAATTTAAGATTGTTGTTGTTAGTGTCTATTTTCTTCTTATAATATAAAAGAATAAAATAACGCTACCAAATTATGATTTTATGTGGTCTCGTATTGCGCCTTGAAAACACAAAGACGAACACTTAAATCTATCTCGAGGAACGTAATTTCAAAATAACTGTCATTTGAAAATTCAATTGAAAGTTTAAAAATACTTGGTTCTTAAAAAATGCAAATTTAAAGAGTCACTTTGGAGAGCTTTTAAGTTATCAGGAATTCTTTATAGTATTTTACATTTAATGCCTGTTAATTAAGCTTTTGAAGCTGTATTTAAGCAGCGGTATTAAAGGTTGACTTAATTTTCATCATTGGATTTTGATTAATGACATATTATCTTGATTTTCATTAAAAGACGACGACAGGCAATTTGCACTACGACTATTTCTATAAAGCTTTCTAATGTAAATGTTTAAAATAAGTATAAGTTTATATTGACATATCGAAAACTAATTTTCATTACGTAGACTTAGATAATCAAGTTTAAAAAAAAGTGTTTAAGTAGGAAATAATCAATAACTTCCGTATGTTTGCTTTTTATTTTCGATTCACAAATGCAGTACGAATATGAAATGAGTATTGGTGTTTTATGTGTAAGCTATCAAAATGTTTTTACAATAGATGTTTTTTTTTATATTTAAACCTAACGATAATGCTGACGGGCTGCCTGATGTAAAGCACTCACCGTCGCCTGGACATTAACAACACCAGAGGAATCACCAATGCATCGCCGGCTTTGGAGGAGAGCTCTTTTTTGCATTTTTTTTTAAGAACCCCCATGTCATAGCGCTCCGGGGATACCTCAGGAGCAAGTTCATTCCACATCTTGTACAATATTATATTATTATTGCTTAAATGTTATAGCTTATGTAACCATTTCAAGCCTCTGAAGTGGCCGCGTATCTGTATCGATTGTCTGCAGGTAGAACTGTACTCTAGGTATATAGATTTGCTTACGGATGTTCATGGGCATTTACAACTGACTACTTATCATCTTGTGGACTGCATGCTCGTTTGCTACTTCGATCTTATATAAAACTTTTCTCAACTATTCGATTTTGACGACGCCAGAAGTCCTCCACAGCTTATGGGGATAGCCATTGTCAGCAGTGGATTAGTAATGAACTTATCATAAAACACAATAGATCCACAACAAATTCTTGTTAATTTTTTTAAGTGTGTCTATATTGTTAACAACAATTTGTAGCTCCGTCGTAATCATTCATTGTGTTCAGATAATCTTAAATGGTCACGACACATCGCTAGAGGCCAGTGTTTAACGACACGAATGTACAACTATCAACGTAATTACTCTTAACAAAAGGAAAGAAAATTCAAATAGTGTCCTCTTTTCATACCTCGTCGAACCATTCGACCTTGTCTCCAAAACATCATGCAACAAAAGATAAAGAAACTGGTCTTACGTAGCTTATAGCCTTAACTCTATAGTTATTGAAACAGAGGTTATTTTCGTAGGTGATAGGTAACGTACGTAGTTGCGTAATGCATGAAAGTGGGCACCCAAGTGCATCCAATACCGAGCAGTGAGTACTGGGTATCTCTTCAATTGGTCTTACGTCCATTCAAGGTATTTAAATGAGTTCAACCACTTATGAATTACGACAGCTAGAATTATCACTTCCTGGATGTAGGTAGATGTTTTTAGTTTAAGTTTAATACGCTTGTCTGGAATTATTTCCTCTTCTAATAAACTAATTGTAAACTTAAGTAGGAGTTTTTTCATCAAAGACATAAGATGTTTTTCTTTAACTATATCTTTACAGCAAATTACATTTTGCGTGTTAGTAATGTGTTTATGTGTTGATAAAACACAAACGTGTGTTATGGTTTCATATGGGCACCTTTTAAAATTGTGCATTATAATGTTAAAAAAAATTTAAAAAATCAAGAGTAGGTACTTACTTTATCGGCTCTGTATTTTTAAAGACATTTATTAGACCCAAAATAAATTGATCCTTTAAACTTATAGAGTAATACCTGAATAATATCATTGCCACTAAGAATTTCAGATAAAGTTTCATGAAGATTACAAAGTTTCCATTTTATCAGTAACAAATATATATTATCTACAAGTGTGATCCAAACGAAAGAATTGACAAAGAAAGTATTTATTCATGCATGCTTACATAATAACGAATAACAATGAGTTGCAGAATGTATTAACATACCTATAAGAATATATTGCCAAGAAAATCTCACGTAACGCGTAGATTAAAATTCATGATGTACTCTAGAAAGCACAAGCGCCGTTTTATCGTAAATCGTAAGATGTTCAGTTCACATAATAATCAAACAAAGGCCTAAAGGTGGTCTGGATAAGTGTTTTATATGAAGATGAAGTTAGCATACGAGCATCGAGTTTACAATCTACCTGGTTTTGAGTAGACACGAGATTGTTTAGGATTTCAGTACCTATTGCCTTAGGTCGAACACAAATACGTTGCTATATTGCTAAAGACTAAGTTAGAACTAGTCGTATTTATGAGTTTTTATATGGTATGGAAAAAGCAAACGTGCAGCCCACCTGGTGGTAAGCGGCCACCGCCAAACCCAGATAAGATCACAGTCCCACCTGAGGTCGGCCATAGATGAGTTGCTACCCCTGAGGACTAAGTTGGAGCGCCTCGAATAAGTATGTCTCCCTTACCACCGTGTTTTACTTACCACCCCTATTAACCAGAACACAATAACGCTTAACACTATTTTTTTGTAAAAGAGAAATATGTGTGGTTGTAGTGTGTATGAAGTTGACCACAATCTGTTATACCTACCACCTTCAAAGCTAGTTTTAGTTTTATAAAGCAATAGCCCCTATTTGGAACTACTAAACTCTAACAATCACACGTTACTGCTTAGAGTGCTTAAGTATACTTGGGTACTTACTTTGGAATGGGTGTCATAAATTTCGACCTACAAATTTATCGTAAAACTGAACGTAACGAACCTATTACGGATTTCCTTAAAGGCTGAAAGCTTTCAACTCACGAATGACCAGTAGTGTACAAAAGGCGGACTTACTTTATAAACTTATCTAAATAAACGTTACTAAGTTATCTACTTAGTAATAAATCGTTAGTTAATTATGTGAAAATATTCACGTAATAAATAATGAAAGCAAGAAGCTAAGTATGGTAATTTATTAATGACTTCATACCAGCAAGGAGGTAAGTAGAACGTAATCGTTGTGTGGAAGAAAATATTCAATCTTTGTTAGTAAAATGTTACGAAGATTTCGAATCTATAAAAATTAAAGTTACTATATAATTTAGAAAAATATACTTGACGAATAGATAACCTCTTTCCTTTGGGAAGTTTCGTTTTTATTCATTGTTTAAATCACGTTTTTTTTAATTTCTATTTTTGTTTATAGGGTAATACATAAAACTTAAACGACTTTTAAAGATGCCTTTGTGGATCGATTGTGAGGGCAGTGTTTTCCATCTATTTTGTCCAATAAACGTAGGTAAATACGCTGCTGTGATTCTGGTTTCAAGTGTGTGGAAAGGAAGAAACATTTTCTCGAGGCGTTACTTAGGTAAAGTTCGGGGTATCAATGCATCTGCAATCGACCTCAGGTAATTTTATTACTTTATTACAGATTTTCATGAGTGGCAGTTGCCAGTGGCCACTTACCATAAGGTTATAAAAACTACGTAGTTGATTTGAAGAAGATTATTACTGAACGATACAAAATATTTACGAGTGGCTAGTTAAAAATCAACGATAACTGGCAATTTTATTATATTCGCAAGCGCGGGATGCCCATTACGTTATAAAAGCTTAAATATTTTATTATTATGATTTTAATTTATCAGCAAAAATAAAATTCATACTAACGAGGACAAAATACTATATAAAATAATAGGTGTGCCTATTTGATTTATTTTTAAACATTGGTTAACTAAAATAATTAGACCATATAGATCGTAAATAACGCGGTTGCATTGTTGAAATAGCATTGAAAAAATTAAACTTATTTAGTATTTACTTACTAAAGCCACATTTTGTCGATTTCTTAATTTTCAACGCGAAATTCGCCTCACGTAGGCCAAGTGAACGTAACATTACTTTGCAAACGAAAAACCTTACACACATTTTAGTTTTCAATGCAAACAATTGTTGGGTTACTTAATGATGTATTAGCATTCGTATTGACCCGTCTGTCACGTAATGTTTACTTGAATCTACTATTGTTTAAGTTACCACAATCTCATATATCACTTGGTTACGGAATAAGCTACGGTATCACCACATTCCACATAAAGGACGTAGAATTTTTAACCTCGCGAAGTCGCGACTCCATTGCTATTCTGTCTTATAGCAGTGTAGTTGTTGGGTTCTGGGTTAAAGGATGTGGTGAGAAAAAATTACACGAGGCGTTTTAATAAAGTTCCATAGGGCTAGCAACGCCGCGCGTGGCTGGCCTCAGGTAGGATTTCCAAATGGGGTTCTGTACAGATCATGGGTAGGAATGGCCACTTTCCATTAAGTGAACTGCACGCTTGTTTGCTTGCCAGATTAAAAAAAAACGTTAATCGCCTCCTACTAAAATCCATAGGAAGACAGAGAAATATTGTTGAATTTAGTAGATCTGATAGGAAAAATACTTATTTTAATGAATTGAGAGTATCAGGTTTCACCGTTATTCTTATCGCCTCGAAAATATTTTGATTATTGCGTAAAAAGCATAGGTACAGGGGCATAGGTAGAGTCGCAAGTAGAAGCTAGTGTTTAAATAACATAGTTTTGCAACATACATAATGTGAGATGGCTCTACAATGGTAAAGGTAATCGAAGATCGTTTAACCAGTACAATGGACCAAGGACTGGCCGGCGGAAATTTTGCAAGCCTTTTTATGTAGGTACAGATATTTTATCTGGTTGCTCCATTTAAGGTGATTGTTGATCGTAACTTGTTTTTTAATAAAAATTTAAAAGCAATGTGTACTTATCGAGTATTTGCATTTTTCTCAAATATAATCAGTTAATTACGCAAAGCCAGTATCAATTTAGAATGTGAAACCTTATTATATATGTTTTTATTGGTAAATAACCTTTTCTTTTACCGTGTCCCTTCTTATGTAATTACCTAGCTTATTTGTAAAAGCTCCAATTTTATTAAAAATTTAAGCTCAAGCTGTATCCATTTAGAAAAATAACTTCTTAGCTTTCAACATAAGTAGATACCTACCTTATTGCCTATGTTAGATAGTTTCATAGTATATGCAATGGGAGAAAGTGTTTCCATGCGTTTGTTAGATTTCGAGTCAACTCGACATTAAACTGCAACGAATTTTAGATTAATTTGAAGCAATTAGGTATTTTCACATTTTATCGTACTTATCTCTAAATTACTATACAGTTAGTATGTTAGAGATAAGTATCTTACTCCTGTTCTA
>DWNY01000751.1:0-14660 GCA_018250635.1 Telegonus apastus | reverse complement strand
GTGCTATTATTAAGTTTGTCACATTTGTTATGTTGAACGCACACAAGAGTTGTGTATAAAACGTAGTAGGTACTATCTTACAAAAAGCATTCTGTTTATTAAATACTTACATAGTTTTTCATATTAACGACCTATGTTAACAAACATGAGGGAATCTTGAGATAAGTTTTGTGAGTGAATGAGTGAGTTACAATCGTGGACTATAGCCTACAATAGCATTTAGATAGTAATGTGTTGATGATGGTTAATACCAATTGTAACAATCGTATCGAGTATCGTGTCTTAGCATCTAGGTTAAAATATTTTAATCACTTATGGTTAAGCTGCGATTCCCTGCCACGTTTTTACCTTATCTATGATTTTATGCATGGCAGATACCTTAAGACATTCCAACTTATAATCATATGATTAAACATACAAGTAAGTCAGCGCAAAGCATCTGTACACAGCATTAATAATATTATAGCATAGTTATACAAACCTGTAACATCTATATATGTGTAGGTACAATAGGATAGTATAGGTACCATAGGATAAAAAATATGTTACTTAGCCATATGTATAACATGAAAAAGATAAAAAAAACAGATCTATTTTCAATATTTCAATTTGGAAAAATAATGTGTATTTATTTTTCCCTTAATTAATATTAACATAATTGTATATAGACTAAAAATGATGCGCATAGATCGACACTTAGGCTTTACATAGAGTGGTTAATACGCATTCCCGGGAAACGAGGAGACTGGCAACCTTTAACGGTCACGCTTGTAATAGCCGGGGGAAGATCTGGTTCGCCGTCATTATTATTACTCAATTGACTATGCTATTGGATTACTTTTTCGAAAATCTATTTCAAAACATAGACACTTAATCTTATATAGAGTAGTTTTTTTTTAATATTACTGGTTTGGATGATTTATGTCCGTTAGGTAGGTACTTTTAAAAATTTGTTGGAATTATTGACCAAAGACAATTACAATAGAGCGTACGTTGCAAATACGTATCTATATTACTTAATTTGCAATTTTAAGTAGGATAGTCTAAAATCGGAAGAAAAATTGCTTACATACCTATATAATAGCGCTTAAGATGGAAAATTAACCTAACAACGGCTTTAAAAGACACAAGAAGATAATAAATATCTGTACCATAGTCAACAAGTGCCATAGATACTAGTTTGTTTAAAAAGTGATGCACGGCATAGAAATATTTTTCCTTAGAATTTTTGAACTATTCTTTCTGGGAACAGATTATAAAAAACGCGTAATGACATTCAATTGCGATTTCTTATTAGCATTGCATCAATAAATAAGCAATTTTTTCATTGTGGTTTTCCTGTAAGTTTAGTTTTTTAATTTGTTCAATATTTATAAGCTTCCATGAGTAAGACGTAATACTAGACAGAATGTACTTGTATTTCATAGAAATGTAGGGGATTTTTTATGCGGCTGGTGTTAATGACACGTACCTATATGATTCTCTGTGAGACACGCTTTATATATTGAGACACACAAACGTAGAAGCGACCAATCCTGGCAGTTTAGATGCGTCATCTAGCCTATATTTAATGTGTCATTTTTACGTGCATAACGTATCTCCTTTTTTTACTAGTATATCAATGCAGTAAATAAATCCCGTTCTAGACAGGTCATATTAAAGTTTACCAAAACTTCGTAGAATCAATGTCAATGAGACCATCGGTCGTCATCTGGCCATAACACGACACGACCCACATTGCCTAGCCATAGAGCAAACACTGTGACAGCCTAACGGGGATCCGTGAGAATGATTCATCTCCATCGTAGGAAGCGCAAATAACCCATAGAAATGCCCACGAGATGGAAAAACAGTTTATCTGTAGAAGTTATGAAGACGGAAAATATATCACGACTTCGTATGCAACAATAACTAATCCTAGTAAACGCTATCATTTTTCCATGCAAAAATATAAATTTCTCGAGAAGTGTTGATAGAAATCATTAAGATTATTATTTTCCCATTATTGGCCATGGATGTTCTGTCAGTTTATTGCAAGCTGGTTAAACGGACGTTCATTAAAAACAATTGCAAATCATATATATTATAAGTGTTGACTTATGTTAACTGAACTAGCAAACGAATTTGCATTCCACGTGATAGTAATTGGTCACTGCTCCTTATAATTAACTCCAATTTAGTATGGAAGTTCTATAAATAAAGTTGGTGACATATGTATTGCAACATTAAAGATAACAGGTAAAACGGCATATCTTGCCACAGCATTTCAATCAGAGCACTCTGTAGGAAAGAAATTGACCAACCACTAAAGATATCACTATGTTATTCTCTCTACATGACAAGGATATTAAAAAATGTTCAATTATATTGCCTTATTTAACTATAAGCTTCTGCGTCTTGATCAAATAATCCATACTAGTGGAATCTAAGTGGATTTACCAGTTAGCTACTTCTATTAGGACATAAAGCACGTTGTTAATCTCTCCTATATTTTGTGGTCACGGTAGATTATTCGCGCGTTTAAAATTCCAACCGCTGGTATATTCATTGGATGTAACACATAACTGCTAATCGATTAATTAATGGGAAGTATTCGAGACGTATGCTATAAAATAGTTCTGTTGATTACCTACACTTGAAAAACTGTTTTTGTATTAATTCCTACTCTTGGCATTTTACTACACGTTAATTTTTTTACATCAGATAGACCAGTCTTTCTCAAAGTGGACTGTAGTACTTCTTTAATCGCCGTGGAGGTCTACCCACAAGTAAAATTGGGAATAAAAAGCTATTTTAGACTAACAACATCAATCTACATTGTTTTTTTAATTTTATTGCGGTTTTATCTAATTTTGCAGAATAAAATCATGAATTAATAGTAGCAAACGACCTTAATTTTGATTTTAACGTGTGGCAGATATAAGAAGTGGGGCCTATCCAATGAAAATAATTTCTTTTTAAATAGGAGTTCGATGAAATAAGTTTGAGCACCTCTGAACCAGACGTACTTACGATCATTTGAATGTTAAGATAATTAAGTGTGGTGAAGCGAAGGTAATATTATCCTATGTGGCTAATAGTCAAAGTAACGTTAAAGCTTTTCATTAGAAGTAGCTTTTGTGGTCGTGTTTTATGTTTCTAATTAAATCTTCAGTTATGCCTATTACCAGTAGCTAGCACGTTGAAGTCTGGAAGCTGGCACGTTGCTTGTTGTTGATGTTAAACAAGGAGACGCTGCTGTTCTCTTGATTTTGTTCCTTGATCGCTTTCTATGATTTGATAACTTATTATAGATAGTTATTGGCTAAAAATCCTCACTTTTTTAGGAATATTTTTTTAGGATAAATCTTTTTAAGTAAAATAACTTTAACACTGAAATAATAAAATATAGAGTATGGATAACGGTAACCGTCTACTCAAATTACAAATTACATTTTTAATAATTGAACTGGAATACTGGCAACACCGACGTATGCATGTATGTATGGTAGACGCATAACAATTAGCATAATCGCGTCAAATCTTACACGTTCCTGTATTTAGTTGACGCATAGCTGTGGATAATAATGGTAAGTGTACTTGTGGTTTATTTTCCTTAGGACCATGAACTCTTGGTTGACTCATCTGTAACGTTCCACTGAAAACACAATGGACGAATTTCACGCAAAAAGATGCGAACTATATTTTTGTACGATTGTATAAATTCATGGAATTTATTTGTCAAACACTACTTATATATAACTACAAGCGCTGTTTTCGTTTTTTAACATTATTAACCTTTATTTAGGTTAGTTTTATCAAAACAAGATTAAAAAATAATATCAAAACTATAAAACTGAAAATATATTCCTCATTTATAGCTTTATTTTGTACGCAAAAAGCCTACATTTACTTTTGTTCAATCAAATCGATAACAGGGGTTTTATTTGTATAGATTTAATAGTACGTAGACCACAGAGCAGAACAGTTGCATAATATGTACGAGAAGTACTAGGCATGGTATCTTTTATTCATGCAGTAAACCTAGCGCCGGGCTCAGTGCCTGACAACCGGAAAAAAAATTGCCTCGAGGTGTGCTAATTCGCATTTCAATCAATTCAGACCATTTAGAAATTGAAGATATAAATCTTTTTAATACGAAGTCAAGGATGTGAAGCGAAGAAAGAAATTATATCTGAACTTGTTGTAATGATTTGTCTATGATTTTAGATGATTAATCGCTTAAAGCGCTCATCCGGTCATCAATTTAATAAACTTATTAAAGATACAATTAAATTAGATAAGTAATTTATGAAATGTAGGAGCAACACATTCCTGAATAATCTTTTCTGTTCATTTGAGTTTACATAAGATAACTGTCAATATAAATTTAATGCAACTTGTTTTTGGTAACAGCCAAAAAAGACATTGCCAGAGCTAGAACCAAGTTGTCCATACTTATATGAAGCACTGCAAATAACTTTTTCTTAAAGCAGGATTTGTAGATTTCAAGTTTCATTTCACTTCGGCTCTTTCACCTAGTTATTTTATTCCTTTAATTAGTTTGAAGCAACGTTTAATTACTGCAACATTGATTAGGAATGCACGATCGCATGCCAATGATCACGTGACTGGAAAAGCAGCGTAACGACCTTGAAAAACTAGAAGCGCCATAACTCAGCCAGTGGTCTTGTCGGCTGATGGTATCCGGGACCGATCTAGTGGTAACGGTAGTCATACCTGCAGAAATGAAGGACGTAGGCGGTCGGTACGACTGGGCAACATAGTCACGGAAGAATCCAGGATTCGTTGAAACGTATAACCTACTATTAAATAAGTAATGTAATAATAATAACAATAAATAATGACTCCCGACTATACCAACCCTAATGTATTAGGTGGAAGTGAGGGCAAAGAATTTAAAAATAGGCAGCGTTATTATTTCCCCAGTATTAAGCTGGAGCATAAGTTTTCGTTTTCCAGTTTTGTTTCAGTTTTTAGGTTGAAGCGAGAGTTTTTCAAATGTCTTAACATATTTCTTATCGTGAATATTCACATACACGATATGGCGTTTAGGAACCCTTCGTTTCCCTCGAGATTAAGCTGTGTTAGCTTACCAGTTACCACCTGCACTTTTCAACCTATAAAAACTAGCAATAAATATGATGACAGTTTTAAATAATCTAAAGAACAAATGATTTAAAATAAAAAATGTAGATTGAAATTATTTAAGTTTATGTTTTCAATAAAATTAAAATATTGCTCGGCAATGTTTACTGACGCGACATGACGTCATGTTTGAGTACAGTCATACCATATAACTTGAACTTTCTTATGCAGATGTTAAGACATGAGGTCAACGGCGCATACCTGGAAGCGTTTTCGCGCTTAATTCAAAATTGGTAAAAGGAAACGAAATTACTTTCATCGAATCTTTATTGTTGAAATAATGTATTTTACGAAATGATAAAACGGAACTGTAGAAGGGGAACATGAACTATAGTTATAGAAGGGGATTTGAAAATCTGTCATCAAGCCTATTATCGTTAAGTAATATGTGTATGTTATATGTAGAATTTGACTAAACGTTTAAATCCAAAAATGAGTAGGTAGTGTCTTTTGGTTATGTTATTTACTTACTACAGTTACCAATACAATGTATTTTACTTCTAAAAACCCATTTTCTACGGGAGTCCGACATTCATCATTGGACTTCTAAGGACTGATGGATGGATTGATGGATGATGACAAATAGATGATGGATAGATGGATCACCAACGACCATATCAAGAACTACATTAATCCTTGTTACTGAAGAATAAGTGATCTCAGGGAAAGTTAGGTTAGATGAGTACCGGTGCGCCAACGAGACATGTACGCAAAAAGTAGCAATTCCTTTAAAGCGCAAACCCGTCACATTGATTTATGATTGGTTTCCTATCTGTTAAAGCTTTCCTTTTCATATCTCGTTCGCTATGAAATACCTGTCCTTGATTGCGATCAAAAAAACATTGGGATGTGATGGACAGGACATCCGTTCCTCTTCTGAGATCCATGTGGTATCTAAGTAATAGGCGACCAGCGTTCTACAGGTAGGGCAATTTTTACATCTGAAATGTTTGAAAAGGCATGTGTAAAATTGAATTATGTTTCCAAACCTACATCAGAGAAAATGATTAGATAGCCTACTTCACTGTTTTTCAATAAGATAACCCATATCCGTTATACTAGGCTATTACTAAGAAATTTTTAGAATAACCTGCACAATTTAATGTAGAAAACAAAAACAATAGCGTAATAGATTTTCAATTTCACACGGCTGTAAAATGAGGTTAATAGAATTCTGGTCTGACTAAGCTTTAATAAAGTGATACGAATTGATTTGCTTGTGACGAAAACGGTGACAAATATAAAAGAAACAGCTAATCATGTTGGTGCACTGGTATTGTATTTCGAGAATTAAGTATGCCTAACAGTAAATGGAAAATTTACAATGGCGCGATAATAGATGGAACGGAATGATTATTTGCTCCAATATATGCAAAGCAAACAGTAATCTAATGTCGCGGAACCAATACCAACTATTATTGATTTTGTAGTTGACTAGCTGTTGACCGCGATTGTAAAGAAATATCAAACAATTTTCAACCCTGGTAAAATGATGAATTAGTGTTTTATTATATCTAGCCACAATTCTAAAAACTAATTTTCACAGTTCTAGCTTTATAATTAACGAATTTTCAATTTTTTTTTATGAAATTCCATACTTTTTGCTTCTTTCGCTTTAAATAGAAGGTGTTGCGGGTTTCTTACCATATTACTTGTTGCTTTTATCTTAATATGATTTCATATGACTTCCAATTGACCTATTAGCAGTACCACGCGTCTTTAGTCAACTAGATATAGGTACAATTTAACGGTAATTGTAGGAAGCACTTAGCCTTACGTCAGTATACGTTTATATTAAAATGGACATTAATCCGTGTAGAATCAGAAGAATGATGTTAACTGTAAATAAGACAGGATTGATAGGAATAACGTTTTAAATACTTACATTAATGTTTCTAAGTCATTAGATTTCCCTGTCTTAGTGATGCCATGGAAGAAGATAAAAATACAAATATGCAAAACATATAAATCTACAGTTTTGTGCCTAGTAACTGTGTTGTCAGATGAGGCAATCGGACTTAGCACTTAGGAACAGTAAAGTATCTATGGCCGATTTTAGGTAAGGCCGCAGTTGGATTATAAGCTATGTCTTTAAATCCTGATGTCTTGCAGATAATTTAAATATTGTTAACACTAAATTCTTTAAAGTTTGAAGGCAAAGTTTAAATAAAATTGCGTATGAGAAAATCCTAAAACAAAGGCTCGAAAACCGTTTATCTGTAATTGCCACCGTTTGAACCAGTATTTTGTATTGTAATGTTTGCTTATTATGCAGAAGCGCGTGGAATCAGAAAATGGGGCGTGAAATACACACGACTGGAAGATCACGCACCATAATTTTGCAAGGTGCAATTCCATGTTCCATCTATCACTCATTGGGTTTTTGTCTTTATATATCTCTATGGTTCTTGTTTTATATACATATATAAATATTATTATTAGCGGCTAATAATAATTTGATGTCACGGCGTTTGACAGTTCCACTCATGTTTTCACCTACCACCAGATGTGCTGTATACACGTTTGCTCCTTTTTTATAATATACATATAAAATTGAACTATGTATTCCATATGGAATTCCACATGGCATAAATAGTTTATTTTCATAAGTTTTGATTATATATATATATATACTCAAAACTTATACTTCTGTTCCCGTATATTCGCGCGAAGTCGGATGCAAAATGTAGCAAGTTATTTAAGCGTAGAAACGTTAGCTGAATATGGAATGTCAAAACTTTACCTACAAAGAGCATATTTCATTTCAAAACAGGAAGTTTGCTAGTGACAAGTCTTCATCCTGAAGTCTGTATTATTAAAGATTTACACTCCGAACTTAATCGTCTAGATCCAGACAGGCTAATGGATTATGCACACCTGGATTCTACAAACTTTTGGATAATAGAGTCGTTGAAATGATTAAGTATGAATTATTGCTAGTTTTCAACCAAGGAAAACGAGCTTCTAGTTGAATAATATAGTGAAAATGAAATATATCTTCCCGAAACTTAGGAGAAACTTAGTACGGCTTTAAATTTATCCTTAAAATTAAATTGGATACCTTATTTTATCGGATAATTGACATACGCGACTTATTACTAATTTGACAATTAATTGCTTTAAAATTAATGAAATCTAAACATTTTCAAATTGAAAAGTCTGTGAATACTATTCGATTATGGGTATATACTTAATTTAGCATCTATGTATCATTTACATTCGATTTTATACAATTGACCTTAGTTAAATATTTATTACATTTTTAGACACACATTTTCAAGTTCACTGTGAGAAATCCATTTATTAAAGTAAATGGTTGCAATAAGTATATTTTTTACATAATTTATTTTACAATATTTTACAGTTATTAAGAAATAACTTCAGCTAATTTACATGACCGGTTAATAACTTAAATGATTGTATGGTGCTTATTCTTTAGCATGAAGAAATAATAATATCAATAGGCTTTTTAACGTCAAGTAGAAACTTATACTGCATGCAGTACCCACCAACAGTACCACTTAAAGTAGAAATGACTTCCATCTTTCTATTACACAATACGTGTAAGCTTCGAAGTTCAGAATAGAAGATATAATAGTTGATAACCTGCCATCAGGAAGTTGCTCAATGTCAAGACGTATCCATTGCGTGGAAACCGTATTAGATTGTCATTTATGGAAAGTCATGACAAGCGATGGATATCGTCAAGTCATGACTTTGCACGTTATGTAATGGAACTCTCGTACAGGGCTGTTAGTTTAATTTATCTTTTTAACATTTAATTTTGGTACTTGTGTTACAGCAAAAAAGGCCGAATTACAAATAATAAACAGATCAGAAATAGTAAACTACCATAAAATATAACATTTTCAAGTAAACAGATATTATTGATAGGTAATCAATAAATGTTCATGGTTAGGGTGATCATTAAAGCTGAGTGTAGTCACTAGACTTTAAAAAATTGAGGGAATATATATTTTATTTCATATCAATGATATTAAAGATTATTTAATGTAGGTTAACACTTGAAATGCACTTGCATTGCGCAACCCTAAAAGACTGCGTGCGAACCAATTTTACGCTTGCATCGAGTTCTTGGAGTGACGAGTGATGAGGCAAGCGCATACCTACTACGATAAACGTCGTTGCGTATTTGTCAAAAAGTTTAATAATACCTAGACATAATTTACAGTAAAATTTAATTACTTCTAGTTACCGTATTATTTCAAAACAATAATAAAATTTAATAAAACTGTGTATCAATATAATTGAAGCAAGCTTTTTGACACAAAACAATTTTATAAAACAATTTTATCAGACGAATCTACGTCTTAAAATCTGACAGGCATATTTGCCTATCAATAACATAATTCCGTTTATTTCTCGCGTGCTACAAAGATATAAAATAATGTCTTCTAAAATACGCGCCAGTTCTACGAAGTGCGTGCGAGACTACTCATATCGGATAGCTCAGTGCCATTATAGATCGTAAAATTTTATTAACCGCTCTTAGAAGCTATTCCGCAATGTTCTGCGGCGTCGTAGAGATTAAGACGTTTTTGTTTTACCAGTAAACGAATTCTAACACTCACGATGTTGGAGCCATCTATCGATAAATCGCTATATTTATTGGTACATGCAGCTGATTGATCAATCGATAATAAGAATATATTATGATAACAATAAACTAGTAGTGTGGATATTTAATTGTACGTATTAGTTTAAAAAATGCTTAAACCTTCAGGCACTCTCTATTATATAGATAATGTTAAAAATATGTAATCCATCGTCTAGGCTTGTTGTAAATAAAATTTGAAAGAGATCTAGTTAAAATTTTATTACCTTTAATAGTAATTTGTTATTAAAGTAAACGATTACTTATTAGGCTGAGTTATAAAAACTAGAAAATAGCCATAATTGTATTTTAATAACTAATCATTTATTTAATTCAGTAGATTATCAGAGCGTCAATACTGTAAATGTAATTCACCTGTAATTGTGGGTACACCACCTTTTTATTTAAATTTGTGTTATTTGATATTTAGTAGAGTATGCTACGTTGGTGAACCGTTTATAAGTAAATAAATAAATAAAAATAAACTTAGCAAGGCTGTGTTAAGGCAAGCAATTTTCGGACGATTTTAGACTTGATATCTAGCCATGCAAATTGTTGAAAGTCTGTGTACGTGCTTGGACTACTAGAACGCACCCGCATTATAAAAAACCTATGTCTAGGTAATCCGAAAGCTATTTTACAAAAGGTCGCTTGAAATATTATACTAAGCCTTGGTCTAAGGATAACGAACATTCAATATCCTCATTGTAAAGCTGGCAAAGAGATCTATCACTGAGTAAATTACATTTGGTGGTCAGTTTAAGTGGTAAATATAAAAGTCTACTACTTACGACGTCTGTCTATACAGTGTGTATAAGTGTATAAATGTGTAAATAAAGTAACCCATTATAGGTTTGTCCAGAGATTTGATTTAAATCCCTGAGTTTATCTGCAATGTCAGGATTTTTTAAAATCGTATCGGGTTTCGGTAAATTTGGTTGAGGTTTATGATTGTGTAATTTAGAAAAATAACTTGCCATAAATAAATGTTCTATTTATTTATTTACAAAACTTTAGGGGACCATTGCCGAATACTGTTGCACATCTCCTGGGAAGAAGCGCCTTCATCCATGCGGACATAGAAATTGGTGCTGTTCAAAACTGAAAACGCACTGCACACGAGGGTATCGTGCGAATTTCTATTCCTGAGACCTCTTCAAATACAGTTTGAATAAATTTAAACTGGAGGTCTTGATTGAAGTTACAGGTGCGTTGTTATTTCTGACAACAATGTTGGTATGTATCGTCGTAGGTTTAGAGGTATTCATCGGTATTATGATAGAGTAGAGGAGCCATAGGCATGTGAGTGCGAGTGTCACATAAATAACAAGAGAGGGAAAATGAGAGACACCTTACTTATCTTTATCTAATCAAATATGCGAAAAAGAGATGCAGGTGCCCTCATTTACCCTTTCTTTGTTTTAGATGGACACATTTTAGGTTGGCTCCCCTACTCTATTAATATCTCTATGATCGTAGGTCTTTGATGCCTCTGAATAAATTAGAAAGAGCAAGAAAATAATTATTCAACCATTTTATTGAACGTTCTTTGAATACAATGTCCACTTCATTTATGAAAAATTAACGTAGCTGCATAACTGGCAGTATCAATAAAAATGTAGGTATAAGCTTTTTTACGCGGTATAAAGAAGCTTCATGAAATAATTAACTGTTTACGAGTTTTAAAACCTTTATATGGTTTTAACGTCGTCTTCGTGCGTATTAGGTAGCAAACTACAATGGCTGCAGCGAAGGCCGCACTAATTGAGACATCCGCTTGCGCACGAAAATTACACGTTAATATCACGGAACGTTTTTCAAATCGTTACATTTTAATAGAGAATTCACTTCTATCTCGACGCACTGCGATGGATGTTTTGTTTTGTTTTTTGGATTTCATAGGTGTAAAATACATATTGATAGAAACTTTTATGGTTTGACTGCCGAGGCATCACAGCTGTGTCTGTTTCTGGCCAACAATAACAGTGTTAAGCGCTGTTGTATTCTTATTTGAAGGGTGTGAGGGAGACATACCCATCCGACACGTTGTAACTTAGTCGTCAGAACGCTACCTCAGTGGAAAAAGTTGAATCGCCTTGGATGTCCTCTGGCCAACTCGTCTTTGGCCAACCTCTGGTTACACACTTGTTACACTGTTATCTTGTCTGGGGTTGATTACAGAGGTCCATTAGGCACTACGGTATTTACCATCAGGTAAACTGAATACTCCTGTGCTACACCTAGATTATAAAATCACGTTTACATATTACAATGTATTTATTCAGGTATCTTAGTAGTAATGCAGTGATATAATAACTACTTACGTTAAACTTTAACAGTGTAGAAACGACTTGTAAGTTGAAAGTTAAGATTGTTTTAAAGCTGGTTTGACACTGGCAATACCACTGCCACACCTTTTTTTGTTTAATAGCATTGTTAAATGCTGTTGTTTTCTGGTTTGAAGGGTGCGGTAAGAGACACACGTACCCGTAGCGTTTTAACCTAGTTCATAGGGGTAACGAGGTATCCGTGTTCATCTTCAGGTACGATTTTTGTCGTGTCTGAGGTTGAGATTGATCATAGGTATCTATGAGCGGAAGTGTCTACCGACGGCGGGCTACTTACGGTAGGTTGCGTGATCGATTAGGTATTTCTTTTATGCTATGAAAAAATTGCAGGTACCATAAGGAAGTAAACACTACAATCTAGGAAATGACAATTTATTTTCCGAGTTAAATAAAAAATAAAATACTACGGTGAGTGAAAATATTCGCCATAGTATATTTTTGATCTAATCGCGAATTTATCGTATGAAGATAAATACCGGCATCTCGGTCCGTGACGACAATATCTGATTAATTCAAATTTATATAATGTCGTGCAATGCAATTTTAATGTAACGTATGTATGAAACTTTAGATATTTTAGTAATACTTCTTAATACTGGGTGTTATCGTGTAGAGTTGTCCAAACTGAGAGCGTTATTAATTCACTGATGGGCAGGCCTCATCTGAGAATTAAAGCAATAACTACTCATGTTAAACATTTCGTGATTTAAATATATATGAACAGTGATAAGCGCTGCTGTATTACGATTTGATGGGTATGTATTGGCACTTATGTCAGTCAATCTACGCAATGAGTTCCAACTCATTGAACAATGATATTATCTCATCTATAGCGAACCTCAGTGTAGTCAACAAAAATTTACTTAAAATTATGTTTACTTATGTTTTCGTACAAATTAAATTACTTATTAAATTGCATGCTTAAGCTTTCAGGCAGTACCGTTTAGATCATAGGCTTAAGGTGGTAGAACCCTTTGTGGTTCGAGTCCGGTGGCACCATCGCCACACCTATTTCTGTCTAATAACAGCATCATTAAGCGCTGCTGTGAAGGCCGTAGCAAAGGTGGCATCCTTAACCATTCCAACTTAGTCCTCAGGGGTTGTAACACATCTGTGGCTGACCTTAGGGAGGACTGTGATCTTATCTAAGGTAGATTACAGATGTCCATAGGCGGCAGTGGCCACTTACCATCAGGTGGGCTGCATGCTTGTTTTCTACTGCCATAACTTAAAAAAAGACTGGATTTATGTTTTTATATGACTTCAGTGAATTTTTATCATTAAAGTTTTTGGAATTTTTATCATTACTAAATTTTCATTTTAAATGTAGTTACTGGAAAATATTTAAAATAAGACGAGACTGGCGAAGATACTAAAAATGAATAAATAAAAATTATGAGTGGTCAGCAAATAATTATAGGTGCGCAGGTGCACTGAGCTAATGATTCATCTGGCTGAGTTATGAAAGAAGGAATGTCAAGTTTTCTTATAGACAAAGCGAATTAAAAGCACTTAAACTAACGACATGCAGGCCTGCGTAATGGCGAAGTGCATTGAAGTGGCATTTATGATTTCAGAATAACTAACTAACTATTATTCTCTAAGCTAATGTTTATGTCACATAATAGTCACACAGTATACTTTTGTCATAGGAACTCGGGTGCGAAGACAACCGAAGTCTAAATGATAGAAGTTATTTGTTCTGGCCCAGAACAATAACTAAATTTATATGGCCGCCTGCAGCCGGGTGCAAGGGGGTACACTCGCACTTCCCTGTCAGGAAAGAAGATACATAGATTTTTTAAAATTAGGTTCTTGACTACGACTACAAACTAATTTAATTGTGACGTGTGTTAGTCTTAGGTTATAAAATATTCACCTCAGCGACGTATTTTCACTGTTATAAGTGAGTGCAGTCTAGCGACCTATACATGTATTTGTGGGGAAAAGAAAAAAAAATGCGACTTTGGTGGTGGGTCTGTGGAAATGCACCTCACTGAATGTAATCCTGGCGGCGCCCATAATCTGGGTCTGTTTATTTATGCCATCTTCTTTGTGACCATGAACTCCTGGTACCACGAAAAGTTGTATTAGTGTAGACAGTTTTTCAAATGAAAATCTACGTTTGGATTTTAATTAATTCAAATCCTGCCTTTGGGTGTTTTGACAGCCCTGAAGTGTGGAATGTTTATTACTATTTACATTGATGTACCACTATATAGTAAAAACGTAGATACGTTATACACGTGTGAAAAATAGTACAATACATGTTAATTTTTAAGTCTGAACGGTCGGGATTGGTCGTTTCTACGTTTGTGTGTCTCTGTATATAAAGTACATCTCACAGAGAGTTATATGTTCATACCTTTTTATGTATTCGATCAGATTTGCTGTCCTACTTGCATAATATCATAACTATGTGTTAGTTGTTGAAAAGTAGTGTTATATCACGCGATGAGTGCCACCAAAAAGCGCTAATTTTCATATTAGTAACCATCACCATCTACTTATTTATAATTATATTATTAATAATTATAAATGTAAATTCT